>JAOTOM010004133.1:0-110000 GCA_034440615.1 Ashinkailepas kermadecensis
CGCCTGATGAGCTGGCCAGGCCACGGCCCTAGCCTAGGGCCCGGAGCCGTCGGCGCCGCTGAGAGGGCCGGGCAGTGTAACGGCGACTGATTGGTGATCGGGGTGGAAATTGTTGGAATGCGGGGCGCTGGCACTAGGCGCGTGTTACCTGACCCTCGAACGACCAAGTTAATGAAGGCCAACAGAGGATGAGCGCTGCGTTTCGAATAAGCGTGATAAATTCAGTTACTAGAAATCTGACAAGCGCTGGATAAGGATGGGATGAAGTTGAGCCCACAGGGCTGGTCAACACTGGTAAGGATGGGGTGAGGCTGACCCTCTTTGATCAACACTGGTGAGGATGGGGTGAGGCCAAGCCCACAACTGATCAACACTGGTGAGGATGGGGTGAGGCCGAGCCCACAACTGACAGAACCAACACTAGTGAGGATGGGGTGAGGCAGCCCACGAACGATCAACACTGGTGAGGATGGGATGAGGTCGAGCCACAACACTGATCCGATCAACAATGTTAGGATGGGGTGAGGCCGAGGCCCCAACTGATCCAGCACTGGTGAGGATAGGGTGAGGCCGGGCCCACGACTGATCGGCACTGGTGAGGATGGGATGAGGGCCAGGCCCGCAACTGATCCAACACTCTGGTGAGGATGGGGTAGGTCAGGCCCACAGCTGATCAACACTGGTGAGGATGGGGTGAGGCCAAGCCCACAACTGATCAACACTGGTGAGGATGGGGTGATGCCGAGCCCACAACTGATCAACACTGGTGGGATGAGGTTGGATCGTTTGGATCAGTTGGATCAGTTGGATCCTGAGAAAGACAGATCTATTAGCCCAGTAGCAAGGCACTTTGTGACCAGAATTTGGGCGGTAGTGAAAGTTTCCAGTTCCCTGGGCGTCAAGGTCGCCCGAACCGCGCCCGGCACGTGACCGCTATCGCGTTACTACACAGATTATTAGGTGACTGCAGACGATCAACGTCAGACCCCGCTGATGGCCATCTGATGACGGAAGAGGTCTGATGTTGCGATATCTCGAACTAGTTTGTGACGCCTATCTCTTATTCCCCCTCCCCCTCTCCACCACACCACATGACCCTTCCCTTGAGAGCCCCTAATGTTGCCTTGTTGCTCTTCAACTGTGCTCCGTGGCATCCAAAGGGTGCCTCGCCAGGGCTGGTTGCTATGGCTGTTGCCCGCTGACCTCCGACCTGTTTGCAGACTCGGACTTGAGTGCGAGCAGTCCGTATGAACGCCGCCGCCTACAACAATCTGGTAGGCGACTATCAGTGTCGTTGCATGGAAGGCTGGAACGGCAAGAACTGCGATCAGGCTGTCAGCAGATGCAGCCAAAACTGCCTCATCGGCGCTACCTGTATCGACCAGGTCAAGACTATCGCTGCATCTGCCAGTCAGGTTGCACAGGTTAGTGTAGCACAGACCTCACTATGCGTCATGCCGATTGGCCTCACCTCGAAACCGAGAGACGGTCGCTACTGAAAACCCTCCGAAGCTGGACATATCGATGACACCGAAGGATCGATGGGTTTTTGGGCCGAATCGGATCGATGTGTTGCCGTGATGCGCCCGGTATATGTCAGGTCGCCACGGCTTTTTATCACCTCCTCTCTCCCCTTATCTTCATCTCTCTCTCTCTCTCTCTCTCTCTCTCTCTCTCTCTCCCTCTCTCTCTCTCTCTCTCTCTCTCTCTCTCTCTCTCTCTCTCTCTCTCTCTCTCACTCCTCATCCTCCCTCCCTCCCTCCCTCCCTCTCCCTCCCTCCCTCTCTCTCTCTCTCTCTCTCTCTCTCTCTCTCTCTCTCTCTCTCTCTCTCCTCTCTCTCTCTCTCTCTCTCTCTCATATACCTTATATATATATATATATATATATATACCCATATACATATATATATATATATATATATATATATATATATATATATATATATATATATATATATATATATATATATATATATATATATATATATATATATATATATATATATATATATATATATATATATATATATATATATATATATATATATATATATATATATATATATATATATATATATATATATATATATATATATATATATATATATATATATATATATATATATATATATATATATATATATATATATATATATATATATATATATATATATATATATATATATATATACTCTCTCTCTCTCTCTCTCTCTCTCTCTCTCTCTCCTCTCTCTCTCTCTCTATCTCTCTTCTATATCTCTCTATATCTCTCTATATCTCTCTATATATATCTCTCTCTCTCTCTATATATCTCTCTATATCTCTCTATATCTCTCTATATCTCTCTATATCTCTCTCGCTCTCTCGCTCTCTCTCTCTATTCCGAATTTGTTCCCCACTCTCCTTCCGTGTCGTTATACGCTGCAGCATTTCTTTGTTTCTGGATGTGTCATCATTGGCCGTTATTACGAGGAAGCGAAATCACGTTTGTCTGGCGCTCCCTGCACAATTTGCGTCGACCCATCTCAGCTAGGCATTCTTCGACTGCAGTCGCTGCTCCCCATCAAATCAGTGCGGCATCAAGGCCGCCCGGCTGCCGCCCGGCTGCCACCGCCGCCGCCTCCGCCGCCGACACAGCACCCGTTCGGAAGGCAGATCACGTTGGGCGCGCTGTTTCACACATGACCTGCACGGCCGACCGGCGAGTAAATGGCGGGCTACTGGTGCTCGTTGGCCGGCGCCGTCGGCGCTGCAGACCGGCTCTGGCTGTTTATCGCGCCCGCCGGCCGGCCGTCTGACGAGCACGCAACTCTTCTCCGAACGAGTCACCGCCGGACGGACCGGACCGGGCCGGGCCGACGGCGAGGTCACGTGGGCCGGTCACCCGGCCGGCGGCCGCGCCTCCTGGCCGCTCGCTGACATGGAACCGGGTCGAAGGACGCTCGCCTGTACGGTGGCTGTGTCGATGACTGTGACGGTGACTGACAGCGTGACAGTGACCATGTCGGCCGGTCGTGGTGGGCTGGGTAGCGTCGACGTAGGACCACGGACCACGGTCGGTTCGGCACCCTTACACCCGGTGCCGCCGCCTCGGCACGGCTATAAGGCTGCCAGGGAGCACCGAACGCCTCTCCAGGCCCGTGATGTCGCCGCGCCGGCTGTCAATCTGTGCGACTCATCAGGTCGAACTGGCCGCCGATCTGAGGCGAAACCTTTGCCGCTGCTCCTCTGGAAGCCTAGCTGCATCGTCGACACCGGATGATGGTGCTGCTCGTCCAGTGCCCATCAATGGGCGGCCCCGGCAGCCGGCGGCCTGCGCCGGCGGTGACGGCTCCTTCTCACGGTGCGCGCGCCGAACGACCGCCGCTCACGGAACACGGCCTGAGCAGCGGCGACCTTGTCGGTCGGCGGCCAGACCCACCAGATACGCATCAGCCGTGGATGCGTCGGGCGCCTATCAGCAGGCGCGCCTCATTAGTCGGACCAGCCGAGGCTAATAGGACGCCGGCTGCATGTCGGCCCAACTTGCTAATTGTCCTCTTAATATTTGAGTTATCAAGATGAGAAGCTTATTATCGATTCCTCTGACTTTTTAGTTGGTGTATAAATCGTGGGCGGGTGTGCGTCGAAGCAGTGTAATCAGGAGCTGGCCGTGGCCAATTTGCGCCACCATGGTAGCATCGGGTCGCGGGTCGTGATTTTGCATACGCTTCATGGGAGTCATGAGCTGGGTCATGCATTAGTTGCTGTATCACACCACCCGCATACTTTGTCCGCCCAACTGTGCCGACTCATCTCGCCCCGAACATCTTCATTGGCGCTTCTTTCTTGGTCGAGGGCATTGAAGTCCTGCGGAGACTGCGGTGCCGCACCACACACCAGCCCGTGAGAGCGCGGCCGTGCTGTGGTGTGATGCTGCTCAGACATGTCAACGGCTGACACCATGACCTCCGGCACTGACACCATGACCTCCGGCACTGACACCATGACCTCCGGCACTGACACCATGCCCTCCGGCACTGACACCATGACCTCCGGCACTGACACCATGACCTCCGGCACTGACACCATGACCTCCGGCACTGACACCATGACCTCCGGCACTGACACCATGACCTCCGGCACTGACACCATGACCTCCGGCACTGACACCATGACCTCCGGCACTGACACCATGACCTCCGGTACTGACACCATGACCTCCGGCACTGACACCATGACCTCCGGCACTGACACCATGACCTCCGGCACTGACACCATGACCTCCGGCACTGACACCATGACCTCCGGTACTGACACCATGATCTTTGGCACTGACGACATGACCTCCGGTACTGACGATATGACCTCCGGTACTGACGATATGACCTCCGGTACTAACGATATGACCTCCGGCACTGACGCAAATGACTCCGTTTCTGACATCACCTCCGGACTGACGACATGACCTGCGACACTGACGACATGACCTGCGACACTGACGATATCACCTGCGACACTGAGGAAACTCGTCATTGGTGGATCGAACTAACGGATTATGTCGAGCGAAGGGGAGGTCAAGCCACACATTGGTCCAGTTATGCCACATATGCGCCCCCCCTCCCGATACCTCTTTGAGACCGTAAAGTGATGAATGTCTGCCACAACTACTGAATCCGTCATTGGGACTTACCGTGCTTCTTTTCTATACTGGAACCCTTATTATTCACCGGCGATCTATGGCTCTCCCTTTTCTAATGATCTTCCATCTTCCAATGATGAAGACTTTCCTCACTGATCAAACTGGTGGCACTTCTCTGACCATCGTGATGACCAACTTCTTTCTTCTACTGGTGACATTGTCACCTTTTAGCGATCTTCCATACTGCAATGCAGGCTTACTCCACAGACCGGCTTCCTTGCTTTGCTGACGACCAAGTCCTTCCTCGACAGGACGCAACTGCGAGCGTAACATCAACGAGTGCCAACCGAACCCTTGTCTCAACGGCGGCGAGTGTATGGACCTGATGGGCGGCTTCCGCTGCATCTGCCCGGTCGGCTACACGGGCGTCAAGTGCGAGGTAAGCTCGGCTCCGGCTGGTCACGCAGGCACTGCCGCTGCCGCCAGCGTCTGTAGCCAGGTGAGCTGCCCGACGCTGTCTGGACGACGGTCCCGTGATCGTCGGACGTGCACGCTGTGGTCGTCAGACGTGCTCGTTGTCACATCTGTTGGCGCTTAGCCTCAGCCGGTTCACCTGTCGGTCGCGGCTGCAGCCGCTCTCAGCTGAAGTTGCTGTCAGATGTAGCTGACTGAAGATGCTGTCGGCTGAGTTTGCTGTCGGCTGAGACTCGCAATCGTTCGGTAATGACCAGTCTCCCTGGCACCCTGACACCCTGTCGGCTGTCACAGCCAGAGGTGTGTCGCCTGTCACAGCCAGAGTCTGTGTCGGCTGTCACAGTCAGAGGTGTGTCGACTGTCACAGTCTGAGGTGTGCCACCACAGCCAGAGGTATGTGGGCTGTCACAGGCAGAGGTGTGCCGGCTGTCACAGTCAGAGGTGTGTCGGTTGTCACGGTCAGAGTTGTGCCACCATAGCCAAAGGTGTGTCGACTGTCACAGCCAGAGCTGTGCCACCAGGGGTGTGGCACCACTGCCAGAGGTTTGTCGGCTGTCACAGTCAGAGGTGTGTCGGCTGTCACAGCCAGGTGTGTCGGCTGTCACACAGAGGTATTGTGGCTGTACAGTGAGGTGTGTCGGCTGTCACAGTCAGAGGTGTGTCGGCTGTCACAGTCAGAGGTGTGTCGGCTGTCACAGTCAGAGGTGTGTCGGCTGTCACAATCAGAGGTGTGTCGGCTGTCACAGTCAGAGGTGTGTCTGCTGTCACAGTCAGAGGTGTGTGGGCTGTCACAGTCAGAGGTGTGTCGGCTGTCACAGTCAGAGGTGTGTCGGCTGTCACAGTCAGAGGTGTGTCGGCTGTCACAGTCAGAGGTGTGTCGGCTGTCACAGTCAGAGGTGTGTCGGCTGTCACAGTCAGAGGTGTGTCGGCTGTCACAGTCAGAGGTGTGTCGGCTGTCACAGTCAGAGGTGTGTCGGCTGTCACAGTCAGAGGTGCGGCGACAGGGCGTGGCTCGCCTCCGTGTGGGAGTGGTTCTCGACACAGACGTTTGACCAGTCCAGGTACTCCCAGTCCGGGATGCCAACAAGGCCACTGTCCCGGCGCCTGGGCACGTGACTTCTCCGCTAATGAACCTCGATCGGCTCGGCAGCGACGCTGTATGCAAATTGCTTAGCCGCGCCAGCACGCCATTGGCTGATCTGTATTCAAAAGTGGCGATGATTGGACAAATCTCAGCTGGCCCCGCCCCGCTTCGCTCCGACTAAATGAGAACATCGGCTATATACCTTGCATGATTGTTGGCTAATAGCATGCTGCATTATAATTTAGTGGTGTTCGTATTTCTTGGATCAGTTTTCAAATCAATTGCCGACTCAAAATGGCTGCCCGGGCCATGTGATGGCGTCGCGAGCCCGTCACCCGACCCGAACTCGCACATGCGGACCACAGAACGTTAGAAGTCACACCTGGAGGCCTCGGTAGATTTACTCCAGCGGTCGACGCTGATTACCAGACAGAAGTACCGACCGACCGGCCGGCTCTGGCTTCGCTTGATGTGGTGCGCACCATTAAATTCCCGCTAATAACACGTCGTTCCATTCACGTTGATCAGGCTGAGCCGCTACAACGACGCCGTAATCGGCAAATTGGTGAGAAACGCATTCGGGTTCGATCACGTGCGCAATAAACTGCTTGTGGTGCAGCCGACCTGACCTGCTGAACGGGCTACAGCGGTCATGTCCGGGAGCCGAGTCAGCCAGAGAGGTCATGTCCGGGAGCCGAGTCAGTCAAAGAGGTCATGTCCGGGAGCCGAGTCAGTCAGAGAGATCCTGTCCGGGAGCCCAGTCAGCCAGAGAGGTCATGTCCGGGAGCCGAGTCAGCCAGAGAGGTCATGTCCGGGAGCCGAGTCAGCCAGAGAGGTCATGTCCGGGAGCCGGATCAGCCAGAAGGAGCGAAGTCTGGAAGGAAATTGCCAGCCTGTTCGCAAATATTTTTGTTACGACATTTATCCACTTTTAGTAGGCAGTTCGTGTCCTGGCTTACACGGAAAGTGGAAGCGTGTCATGTGCCCGGTTCGTATTCCCTTGTTCACGTATTCCTGCGGTTCATGTATAGAGCTCCCCGGACACACCGAATCAGATGCCTATAACAAAACACGACTGTAAATGTCATTGTAAAGAAAAACAGATTCGCGTCAGAACTCTTCCCAGAATCACGCCCAATCCCCAACGTCGGTTGAATTGACATGGGATCTAATTTGTGCTAACTCACGTCCAGTCCCCAACGCCAGTTGAATTGACATGGGATCTGGTTTTTGCTAACTCACGCTGTGGCCGCGTTAGAATCGCACACAGAATGGTGCCTCTGCGACGGCCTGGTACAGTCCCCTCTGGCCGAGATTCCATCGATGGTCTGGTACAGGCCGCTCTGATCGGGACTCCATCGTTTCAGACGGACGTTGACTTGTGCAACCCAAATCCGTGCGAAAACGGAGCCACCTGTTTCAACAACTACCGCGACTACTTCTGCAAGTGTCCAGATGACCTGCATGGCAAGAACTGCACGGAGACCAAAGCTATGTGCCTTGGCTCGCAATGTGACGGTGAGCTTTGCTTAGCCAGCCTTGTGGCTGCCTTCGCTCCATCTACCTTTCTTCCATCCAGAGGTGGTGCTTCCTGTACTTTTAGTTGGGCATGCGACCCGATATCTTTGCCTTAGCTCCACCACCTTTTTGCTCGTTTTACGTGGGACTGGGGCGGGCCCACCAATCAAATGGCCAGCACTCATTGCCCCCATGCATTGGGCCCCACCAATAATTTTATCAGTCATAAAGTATTAAGGCTTAATAAGAGCCACAGGAGCCCATCTGGGTTAAGCCTATCTAGAAAAGGTACTAGAAATGTACATACTCTCACCCCAATCAATCCCTTATCCCAAGTTCCTAGGAAGCTATATACCCCAGCCTATCTAGCACCACTCACTTGCTACCGCATAACACCCTCAACAATCACAAGCTCCTCCCATCATACCCATCGTGCCACCATAGACAATCTCATCAGCATCACATCCCGAAGGAAGGTGCCGAATCCACTGCTAGGCACACCCCACACAAATTCATAAAGCGTTCAGACTTAATAAGAGACTCACTTGCTATTGCATAATACACTCAACAATTACAAACTCCTCCCATCATAACCATTGTGCTACCATAGACAATCTCATCAGTATCACATCCCGAAGGAAGGTGCTGAATCCACTGCTAGGTACACCCTATATAAAGTTCTCCACTCATGGTTTTATCTGCCTTTGCTCCATCTTACTTTTGCTCCAAACCTGGCGTGATATTCTGCCTGCTTTGCCTGCTTTCGATGTTGTTTCAATTCGTTCGTCTTCCTGGAATAGAACAGTTTTAATTAATCTAGTTTTAAGATAATTATTCCTGAGGTTGCTGATGAATCAGGGTCCTATTGCTAAGTAGAGGTTGTTGCGCCCACCATCCGATCTATATATTTCAGTTCAACAGCACAATTTTGGCCGAGAGTTATAATGCCCCCAATTCACCGACATGGCTGTTCCGGAAGCTCGTCCCCGACCTTATCGGGCCAGTTGCCAACTGACCCTCCCAGACAGGGGCCAAATGCGATCGAGTGAAGTCACTCGAACCCTGCCTTGCCAGGGCAGGGAGGGTCAGTACAGGCCAGTGCTCTAAACAACTGAGCTACCGGGACTGGGGTATGGGTTTGAATTTGCATTTGTGGGCTGTTGCATCTGTGATTCGCAATGGAAGTGATTGCGGCGGTTTGTATGCACCGTCCTCTCACACACATATTTTAGGCTTCACACCTCACACTCGCGTGCAATTCTACGCTGCATCTTCCTGAACATCCGCTCCGTAATTTCACCAGATATCCGTAAATGTATGTAACGATGTATGTCCCAGGTTATTACCTAGTCAAATATCTATAATCCTAGATGGTCCGCAGAAGCGTCGGGTGGGGAGCAGGGCGAGGCTGGCTCACTGTACTCAACAGAGACCCCGGTGGGGAGCAGGGCAAGGCTGGCTCACTGTACTCAACAGAGACCCCCGGTGGGGAGCAGGGCGAGGCTGGCTCACTGTACTCAGCAGAGACCCCGGTGGGGAGCAGGGCAAGGCTTGCTCACTGTTCTGAGCAGAGACCCCGGTGGGGAGCAGGGCGAGGCTGGCTCACTGTACTCAGCAGAGACCCTCGGTGAGGAGCAGGGCAAGGCTGGCTGACTGCGGTGCTGCACTCAACAGAGACCCCAGGTGTGGAGCAGGGCGAGGCTGGCTCACTGTACTCAGTAGAGACCCCCGGTGTGGAGCATGGCGAGGCTGGCTCACTGTACTCAACAGAGACCCCCGGTGGGGAGCAGGGCGAGGCTGGCTCACTGTACTCAACAGAGCCCCCGGTGGGGAACAGGGCGAGGCTGGCTCACTGTACTCAGTAGAGACCCCCGGTGTGGAGCATGGCGAGGCTGGCTCACTGTACTCAACAGAGACCCCCGGTGGGGAGCAGGGCGAGGCTGGCTCACTGTACTCAGTAGAGACCCCCGGTGAGGAGCATGGCGAGGCTGGCTCACTGTACTCAACAGAGACCCCCGGTGGGAGCAGGGCAGGCTGGCTCACTGTACTAAGACCCCGGTGGGGAGCAGGGCGAGGCTGGCTCACTGTACTCAACAGAGCCCCGGTGGGGAACAGGGCGAGGCTGGCTCACTGTACTCAGTAGAGACCCCCGGTGTGGAGCATGGCGAGGCTGGCTCACTGTACTCAACAGAGACCCCGGTGGGGAGCAGGGCAAGGCTGGCTCACTGTACTCAACAGAGACCCCGGTGGGGAACAGGGCGAGGCTGGCTCACTGTACTCAGCAGAGACCCTCGGTGAGGAGCAGGGCAAGGCTGGCTGACTGCAGTGCTGCACTCAACAGAGACCCCCGGTGTGGAGCAGGGCGAGGCTGGCTCACTGTACTCAACAGAGACCCCGGTGGGGAGCAGGGCGAGGCTGGCTCACTGTACTCAACAGAGACCCTCGGTGGGGAGCAGGGTATAGCCCGTCCCTTCCACTCAGCAGAAGCCCTCGGTGGGGAACGGGGGCACAGCTGGCTCCCAACACTCGGTAGAGGCGTCCGTTGGGGAGCAACTGGTGACACCCAAGCCGGCAGATAGACCTCGCTGACAGATAGACCTCGCGCTCTGGTGACACGAGACTATTTATTGATATCGGATGCGCAATTGTATGCTAATCAGCGTGGTTTTTGCACGGCGTGAGTCGGCTTCTCCCCGGCTACCTTTGCCGGTGACTGCGTCTCAATCGGACTTGGTGGTCGTGCCACCTGACCGCCCGACCACCCGACCACCACCCGACCATCGCTCGTTCGCTGGATACCTGACCACCCGACCACCGCCCGACCATCGCCCGACCACTGCTCGTCCGCCGGCTACCTGACCACCCGACCACCGCCCGACCACCACCCGACGACCACCCGATCACCGCCCGACCACCGCCCGACCACCGCCCGACCACCGCTCGTCCGCCGGCTACCTGACCACCCGATCACCACCCGACCACCACCCGACCACCACCCGACGACCACCCGATCACCACCCGACCATCGCCCGACGACCACCCGATCACCACCCGACCATCGCCCGATCACCACCCGACCATCGCCCGACCACCGCTCGTCTGCAGCCACCCGATCACCGCCCGATCACCACCCGACCACCGCCCGACCACCGTCCGACCACCGCCCGACCACTGCTCGAACGCCGGCCACCTGACCGTCCGACCACCACCCGACAACCACCCGACAACCACCCGACCACCACCCGACCACCACCCGACCACCGCCCGACCACTGCTCGTCCGCCGGCCACCTGACCGTCCGACCACCCACCGTCCGACTGGCCGACCGCCGTCCAGCCGCCGGCTGACGACGATGATTTAGTCGCCCGCTGGTGGCGAGATAAGCGCGATGTCGCACGTGCGACACGCGCATTTGTTGCGACCGGCACGATTGCCGCGCCACTGCGGCGTTTTTGTGCCGGTGCGCGATCGTGGCGATAGCGGCGCGCCGCAGATGATGACACGCCAGCCACAGCTCTGCGACACAGAGCGTGCGCCGCATTCCAGCGTCGCCGTCGTAGAAACATTGCAGTGGCGTGCTGGCCGGAGCCGACTGCCTGCCCGACTGCCGGCCCGACTGCCGGCCCGACTGCCGGCCCGACTCCAGGCCCGATTCCCGGCCCGACTCCCGGCCCGACTGCCGGCCCGACTGCCGGCCCGACTGCCGGCCCGACTGCCGGCCCGACTGCCGGCCCGACTGCCGGCCCGACTGCCGGCCCGACTGCCGGCCCGACTGCCGGCCCGACTGCCGGCCCGACTGCCGGCCCGACTGCCGGCCCGACTCCAGGCCCGACTCTCCAGGCCCGATTCCCGTCCCGACTCCCGGCCCGACTGCCGGCCCGATTCCCGTCCCGACTCCCGGCCCGACTCCCGGCCCGACTCCCGGCCTGACTCCCGGCCTGACTCCCGGTCTGACCGCCGGCCCGACTCCCGGCCCGACTGCCGGCCCGACTGCCGGCCCGACTCCCGGTCTGACTCCCGGCCTGACTCCCGGTCTGACTCCCGGTCTGACCGCCGGCCCGACTGCCGGCCCGACTGCCGGCCCGACTCCCGGTCTGACTGCCGGCCCGACTGCCGGCCCGACTGCCGGCCCGACTGCCGGCCCAACTGCCGGCCTGACTCCAGGGGGCGGCGGTGCGCCAATGTGCCCGACCGTCGCCGAACTGTCCCACTGGCCGCCGCCGACCCTCCCAACCAGCTCGTGCTCCCAGTCGTGCCGGGTGACGTGACGTGACGTGACGTGACGTGACGTGGTGTGGTGTGGTGTGGTGTGGTGTAGCGTGACGAGTGCGGGAATCGCGCTGGTTCGGACGAGCGTTCGGCGAGCGGGCCAACTGTCGCGCCGGCCACATCCGATCTGTCGGTGACGTCATGCTGCCGCTGTCGTACCGGCCGAGAGGATGTCGTGACGTCGACACGTGACACCGTGATGTGTGGCATCCCGTGATGTGTGACATCCCGTGACATCTCGTGGAATCCAATTGTATGTCGTAATATTATGTGATATCTCGTAGAATCCCATGATATTATATGGTACCCCGTGGTACCCCGTGGTATCCCGTAGTGTCCCGTGGTACCCCGTGTTATCCAGTGGTAACTTCTGGTCACGTAGTGTCTGTGACACCCCTTTGTATCATATAGTACCGCTCCGTAACGTCTGATATCCTTCGTAACGGGTGGTGCATACATACCCATGGGTGACGTGCGGTATGCAGTGGTTCATGTGCTACCTAATGGTGGCGCGTGGTAGTCTGCGATCTACCTACGGTTGACTCTATGTGTCGCCATGTCTATTGTATGTCACCCGCGCCATGTCTATTGTATGTCACCCGCGCCATGTCTATTGTATGTCACCGGCGCCATGCAGGTTCTGTGATCATGTTTGGATTCTCGTCCTCAATTGGCATCATTGGCGGACTGCGGCCTCCTCGTTTATCCCGGACGGTGTCATCCGTGAGATGGTCCGGTCATCCGTGAGATGGTCCGGTCAAGTGTGTCACAACCTCACCGGCCTGGTGGCGATTGGGAAGGGGGACATAGCTGGCAAGCTTGACATGGCCTCCACCGAGTATAGATGGTATCAAATCCCGCAGAATGTGCTCTCTAATGACTGTGGGGATTTCGCGAGCTTAATTTATGACAATGGTGCGGTAGAATTTATTACGCTTTTTAATTGCCTAATTGAGCCACAACTGAAACCTGTCCTTGATAGCTCGCAAGAATTCAGCAAGCTCTTTCTTTCCCTCCCTTCCTCTCTCCCTCTCTGTTTTGACTGAACACGCATACATTTACTCGCTGCAATTCTTGCTTCTCTGTAAGATCAATGTAGTATGTGCGCCCGGTGTGGACAATTTGAAGTGGCTCTCTATGAATGAAGTCTGCCGAAGATGTGTCGTAGTGCATTTAGGTAAAGTAAGTAGGTAATTTTGATGAAATAAATGGTAGTCTCACACAGACTATTTACGTATGATTATGCCACATGCAACACTGTGCAAACTTCCCTGACTTAGCTCTGTCTCAGTGTCGATCACTCTCATATGTCGCCCAGCATGACACCCTGGTCAAGATGGTCACCTGTGATGCGGGGCGGGACCTGACCCGGCCTGACCCCACAGTGGACAGCTGCATGATCTCGGCGGGAGGTCACGGAAGGTCGGCGTCACGACACGTCACCATCTGCGGGCAGCACGGCAGGTGTCTGTCGGCACCCGGCGGCCAGTTCAGCTGCATCTGCGACAAGGGCTACACTGGCCGCTACTGCCACCAGAGTAAGTACCTACTGACTACACACTACCTACACAGACGCTCCGGTGGCACTGGAGCACCGAAACTGCGCTGCTTGACTGTCATTGTACTTGGCTCATCCTCAGCCACCACGGTCGACCGAGCAGCAGCTGATCGATGCTGCTGGGAGTCTCTGCTGCTGGGAGTCTCTGCTGCTGGGAGTCTCTGCTGCTGGGAGTCTCTGCTGCTGGGAGTCTCTGCTGCTGGGAGTCTCTGCTGCTGGGAGTCTCTGCTGCTGGGAGTCTCTGCTGCTGGGAGTCTCTGCTGCTGGGAGTCTCTGCTGCTGGGAGTCTCTGCTTACATTGTCGGCTGTCTGACGTGTCTGACGTGGAAAAAAGTCATTTGTGGCGCAGGCAGGCTCGCACCCGGGTGCACCGCCTCGCCAAATGGCTGATGGCGTTTCCAGGTCATTGGTGCGCGGCGCATTAAAGCTGACCTGAATCCCTCCGAGTCAGTCGCGGCGACTCCACCCAGATGACGTCATCGATGTGGGAGCTAACCCGGCGGCGGGAGCGTCACACCCGATGGTGTTTCCTAACCAGCGGCGGGAGCGTCACACCCGATGGTGTTTCCTAACCGGCGGCGGGAGCGTCACAACCGATGGTGTTTCCTAACCGGCGGCGGGAGCGTCACACCCGATGGTGTTTCCTAACCGGCGGCGGGAGCGTCACACCCGATGGTGTTTCCTAACCAGCGGCGGGAGCGTCACACCCGATGGTGTTTCCTAACCAGCGGCGGGAGCGTCACACCCGATGGTGTTTCCTAACCGGCGGCGGGAGCGTCACACCCGATGGTGTTTCCTAACCAGCGGCGGGAGCGTCACACCCGATGGTGTTTCCTAACCCGGCGGCGGGAGCGTCACACCCGATGGTGTTTCCTAACCAGCGGCGGGAGCGTCACACCCGATGGTGTTTCCTAACCGGCGTCGGGAGCGTCACAACCGATGGTGTTTCCTAACCAGCGGCGGGAGCGTCACACCCGATGGTGTTTCTAACCGGCGGCGGGAGCGTCACACCCGATGGTGTTTCCTAACCAGCGGCGGGAGCGTCACACCCGATGGTGTTTCCTAACCAGCGGCGGGAGCGTCACACCCGATGGTGTTTCCTAACCGGCGGCGGGAGCGTCACACCCGATGGTGTTTCCTAACCGGCGGCGGGAGCGTCACACCCGATGGTGTTTCCTAACCAGCGGCGGGAGCGTGACACCCGATGCTGTTTTCCACTTGGCTGAGCCCGCGAACACAGCTGGCTCAGTATAATCCCCGGTCCTACTGGTCACTGCAGTCACTACGAGCCGGCGCACTGTGAGCATGAGGCCCGGCGGGGTCAGCCACATGTCCACCGGTGGTCACCTGAGAGTGGTCTGAGGTCACCTCTGCTCACTGTGAACATGAGACCCGGCGGGGTCAGCCCCGTGTGACCGGAGACTCCGGTGGGTCAGCTCGTGTGCCCGGAGACTCCGGTGGGTCAGCTCGTGTGCCCGGAGACTCCGGTAGGTCAGCTCGTGTGCCCGGAGACTCCGGTGGGTCAGCTCGTGTGCCCGGAGACTCCGGTGGGTCAGCTCGTGTGTCCGGAGACTCTGGTGGGTCAGCTCGTGTGCCCGGAGACTCCGGTAGGTCAGCTCGTGTGCCCGGGGACTCCGGTGGGTCAGCTCGTGTGTCCGGAGACTCCGGTGGGTCAGCTCGTGTGCCCGGAGACTCCGGTAGGTCAGCTCGTGTGCCCGGAGACTCCGGTGGGTCAGCTCGTGTGTCCGGAGACTCTGGTGGGTCAGCTCGTGTGCCCGGAGACTCCGGTAGGTCAGCTCGTGTGCCCGGAGACTCCGGTAGGTCAGCTCGTGTGCCCGGAGACTCCGGTAGGTCAGCTCGTGTGCCCGGGGACTCCGGTGGGTCAGCCCCGTGTGACCGGTGGCTGGGCCCTGATCAGTGGCGTGATGGTATGTGTGCTTAGCGTTGATCCACTGGTCAGCGGATCCACAAGTCACCTGAGCCGCCAGGCCTGCAGGTCAGGTGGGCTGCCAGGTGCCGCATGGCTGCCTCTGAGGCCTCGTCCGCCAGACTGCCTGGCTGCGCGTGCCCCTGTCTGGTCGCCAGCAACGCTGTCTCGCCGCACGCACCGCTGTATGGCTGCAGGTACTGCCGTATGGCTGCAGGTACTGCTATATGGCTGAAGGTACTGTCGTGTGGCTACAGGTACTGCCATATGGCTGCAGGTACTGCCGTATGACTGCGGGTACTGCCATATGGCTGAAGGTACTGTCGTGTGGCTACAGGTACTGCCATATGGCTGCAGGTACTGCCGTATGACTGCGGGTACTGCCATATGGCTGAAGGTACTGTCGTGTGGCTACAGTTACTGCCATATGGCTGCAGGTACTGCCGTATGACTGCGGGTACTGCCATATGGCTGAAGGTACTGTCGTGTGGCTGCAGGTACTGCCATATGGCTGCAGGTACTGCCGTATGACTGCAGGTACTGTCACATGGCTGAAGGTACTGCTGTGTGGCTACAGGTACTGCCATATGGCTGCAGGTACTGCCGTATGACTGCAGGTACTGCCATATAGCGAAGGTACTGCCGTGTGGCTACAGGTACTGCCATATGGCTGCAGGTACTGCCGTATGGCTGCAGGTACTGCCGTATGACTACAGGTACCGTTGTATGGCTGCAGGTACTGCTGTATGGATGATTGTGTGTACCGCTCTACGGCTGCCGAAAATTAACGTGTTTATTGCCTCATGGAGCGGAGATTCCTTCCGGGGAAAACTGCTTGAGCAACAGAGTTCCATTGTGTATAAAGCTACCCAACCACGGAAGTTTCGCGTATAAAACCGCCCAGGCAGGATAATCGTGTTGCACATAAATTAACGAACATCATGCCTTCTAATACATATGCTGCAAGATCGGCTGCAATCGTTCATAGTTTCCTCCTTAGATGAAGAAAACTAACGAGATATCTGAATATGTGCCGCCATGAAATAGTTCTCAATGACCGTCAATGAGAGTTGTCAATACCGCTGCCGCATGGTGGAGTGGCCTTGCTGCTGCATTTAATTGCACGAGTCGACTCTAGTCGACTGAGTGTTATATCGCTAAATAATACACTTGTGTCACTGGCTGCCGGAGATTCAAAACACAAAATTATGACGATTCATCTCCGCATGGTAGTGCACCTCGACAATTTTCGAACAACTTTAAGGTGTCCCAGTGTTTATCTATTCATGTTAGGTTTAATCACTAGCACGGAAACTCCCAAAGTTAGGGAGAATAGCCATTTTGAAGTAGATTATTTGCATGCAACACCCTTTGCGATCAGTGTTAAGCTCGTCCAAATTTGGAGGTGCCGTTGGCCCTCCGCTCCCTCCCCCACCCCTCCGGTTCCCACGGCCTTGGTTTTAGTGGGTGCTCGTTGAGAAAGGCTCATAAATCAATAACCAATCACAAACATGTATCAATCGGCTGATTCGTCTAGCATTGAAGACCAGTGTTCAGCGCAGTATTATGACCAGGGGAGGAGTGAGTGGTACGACCTCCACCCCTGGTCCAGGGGAGGAGTGAGTGGTACGACCTCCTCCCTGGTCCAGGGGAGGAGTGAGTGGTACGACCTCCTCCCTGGTCCAGGGGAGGAGTGAGTGGTACGACCTCCTCCCCTGGTCCAGGGGAGGAGTGAGTGGTACGACCTCCTCCCCTGGTCCAGGGGAGGAGTGAGTGGTACGACCTCCTCCCCTGGTCCAGGGGAGGAGTGAGTGGCTGAGGTGATGGGTACAGCTTCAGAACGGTAGGCCGGGCAGAGGAGGGGACCGGGTGATCTGAAGCGAGCGATGGGTCTCGTCGCGTCCCCCGACCAACCATATCTCGGCGGCCCGGGTGAGGGATGACCTTGAGCGGCCAGGCGACGCTGTTGTGGTGTCGCCACCCCAGCCAATTCCCACGAGTATTGGAAGGGGGTGGCGATACGCGACTCAATGACTCATCGCGGCGTGACGTCGACGCTCTGCGACGGGTGCGGCGCAGTCGAGATGCGCGTCGTGATTAGCGGCAGCAGCGTGCACCGCAATCGCCCGCTCCGATGGAGACCAGTTTTACGCCGCCGAAATTTTTGCAATAGCTCGCCGGTCAATGTCTAACGAGGTGACGTCACTGGTGACCTGGTCTCTCTGTACTTGCCCACCGAGGTGACGGGTGTCACTGGTGACCTGGTCTCTCTAGACGTGCCCACCGAGGTGACGGGTGTCACTGGTGACCTGGTCTCTCTAGACGTGCCCACCGAGGTGACGTCACTGGTGACCTGGTCTCTCTGTACTTACCCACCGGGTTGGGCGGGCTGATCCCTGGTTCCTCGGCGAGTTCATCCCGGCTGATACGCTCGCTCTGCCGGTTCCGTGCGCCGACCGAGCTGGCCCCTGTACAGGCCTCTGTGCAGGCGGTGTACTGCCGGGATCTTGGCCCTGTCGTTGCGGTGGCGTGACACACTCCCGGCGTCCGACCCCTGCCAACCAGGACGTCCGACCCCTGCCAACCAGGACGTCCGACCACTGCCAACCAGGACGTCCGACCACTGCCAACCAGGACGTCCGACCACTGCCAACCAGGACGTCCGACCACTGCCAACCAGGACGTCCGACCCCTGCCAACTAGGACGTCCGACCCATGCCAACCAGGACGTCCGACCCCTGCCAACCAGGACGTCCGACCCCTGCCAACCAGGACGTCCGACCCCTGCCAACCAGGATGTCCGACCCCTGCCAACCAGGACGTCCGACCCCTGCCAACCAGGATGTCCGACCCCTGCCAACCAGGACGTCCGACCACTGCCAACCAGGACGTCCGACCACTGCCAACCAGGACGTCCGACCACTGCCAACCAGGACGTCCGACCACTGCCAACCAGGACGTCCGACCCCCTGCCAACCAGGATGTCCGACCCCTGCCAACCAGGACGTCCGACCCCTGCCAACCAGGACGTCCGACCCCCGCCAACCAGGACGTCCGACCCCTGCCAACCAGGACGTCCGACCCCTGCCAACCAGGACGTCGGACCCCCGCCAACCAGGACGCTGGCATCATATCAGGTCCAGTCGGCGCCGGTCTGGATCTGTGTTGGAGCGTGATATGCGCCAGTCCAGCTCAGCAGTCGCACGTCCTGGAGACGAAGGCACCAGCCTGCTGGCACAAGTGTTGTCTACAATAGCAGCCTGATCTGTATCTGTCTGGTCTGCAGCGGTTTGATCTGTGCCAGCCTTATTTGCACCGTTGCGGTGTGCACAGCTTGAGCTGCCCCAGCCTGATCAGGAGCCTAGCGTACGATGACGGCCCATCGTAGCGCGCAATCATCCCGCGTCAGACGCGCAGAGCTCCGCCCTCCACCCCTGGCGTGCGGCTGCCAGGCGGTGCGCTGCTCTGGCCGGCTGGTAGCTGTCGGCACATGCCCCTGCACTGCGTCACCACTATATCGTGGCCGCATAACCGATACATCACCGGGCCGGAGATGGGCCGGCGGCTCGTGACCGCCGACGGCTGCCTCCCGTCGCGCCGACGGCCCCGATAAAAGCTCTCGCGGCCCATAACAATAGCTGCCAGCCGTAAAACAACAAGGCCCAGTCGGCGGCGGACTGATTCAGTCATAAAGCAGACGGCCGGCCACCGGCCACCGGCCACCGGCCGACGCCCCACTGCCCACTGCCCGTCAACAGCTGGAGGTGGTGACGCTGCAGCGGCGCGAGATGGCCACCGGCCGACGCCCCACTGCCCACTCTCCACTGCCCGTCGACAGCTGGTGGTGACGCTGCAGCGGCGCGAGATGGCCACCGGCCGACGCCCCACTGCCCATTGCCCGTCAACAGCTGAAGGTGGTGACGCTGCAGCGGCGCGAGATGGCCACCGGCCGACGCCCCACTGCCCACTGCCCGTCGACAGCTGGTGGTGACGCTGCAGTGGCGCGAGGTGGTCACCGGCCGCCGGCTCGCCCAAACCCAGCTTCGGCAGTCGATGGAGAAGTGCGGTTACCCGTGGCCAACCACACTTCTGCTTCAACAAAAGTATTCTACATCATTGCGTAAATATAATGTGGTTTCGGTTTCGCCAATGCCTGGTAAAAACAAAATAATTACGCGGGAGAAAAGGCGTAGTGGTTTTGCGCCACGGCCGCCAATTTTGTATACATCCGGTTTGCCAACAGTAAAAAAAAACACGCGGAAGTAAACCCGTATGTGCGCTGTTATTGCATTCACATGGGAATCTTCATATTTTTACTACTTGTATTACTTTTGTTTCAGCTGCTCGTTGCCAATTATTGATACGCCACGGCAACAACTACACTGCACGTTTAGCTCTTTAAAGTAAAAACGACGCAATTATTTTAGATTCCAGTGTAAATATTTGTCTTACTACGATCGCAAATACTTTGTTGAAGCAGGCTCAATTATGTCACCGCTTCAAGTGGGTCAGAGCCGTCGGTACGGGTCCACGCCCGTTAGCCTGCCAACACCATCAGTATTTCCAAACTGGGATTTAAATAGGGCTGAACGTCCATCACGGAAGGCTTGGCGACAAAGGTCCGATGTTGCCGATGCAGCCCATCGCCGTGTCGCCCGTCAGCTGGACGATACAGCCCATCGCCGTGTCGCCCGTCAGCTGGACGACGCAGCTCAGCCTGCAGCACCACCGGTGTCTCCACCCATGGGCCGGACGATACAGCTCAGCCTGCAGCACCACCGGTGTCTCCGCCCATGGGCCGGACGATACAGCTCAGCCTGCAGCACCACCGGTGTCTCCGCCCGTCAGCCGGACGATACAGCTCAGCCTGCAGCACCACCGGTGTCTCCGCCCATGGGCCGGACGATACAGCTCAGCCTGCAGCACCACCGGTGTCTCCACCCGTCAGCCGGACGATACAGCTCAGCCTGCAGCACCACCGGTGTCTCCGCCCATGGGCCGGACGATACAGCTCAGCCTGCAGCACCACCGGTGTCTCCGCCCATGGGCCGGACGATACAGCTCAGCCTGCAGCACCACCGGTGTCTCCGCCCGTCAGCCGGACGATACAGCTTAGCCTGCAGCACCACCGGTGTCTCCGCCCATGGGCCGGACGATACAGCTCAGCCTGCAGCACCACCGGTGTCTCCGCCCATGGGCCGGACGCGATCGAGTCGAAGCATGTGATAGACGTGCGACGTGAGATCGACTCCAATTACCGCGCCGTAACGAGTGGGGTCGGCGTTTTTTGGTCGCGTATCGGGGAATGTGGTCGTGAACCGTGGCCACATCGCCACGTAATTGGCACGAATGCCATCGGTGCATGCCTCCAGTGACAACACACCGGTGGCTCATTTTAATGACTAAAACGGCTGGATGCTGCACATTGCTGGCTGGCGGTGCCATCGGTCAGCCGGCGAGCTGTCATTCGTCAGCCGGCCAGTTGTCCTCCGTCAGTCGTCGGGCTGTCCTCCGTCAGTCACCGAGCTGTCCTCCGTCAGCCGGGTGAGCTGTCATCCGTCAGCCGGCGAGCTATCATCTGCTAGTCAGCCAGCTGTCAACCAGCTATCTCTCTCGCTCTCTCTCTCTCTCTCTCTCTCTCTCTCTCTCTCTCTCTCTTCCTCTCTCTCTCTCTCTCTCTCTCTCTCTCTATATATCTCTCTCTATATATATATATATATATCTATATATATATATATATATATATATATATATATATATATATATATATATATATATATATATATATATATATATATATATATATATATATATATATATATATATATATATATATATATATATATATATATATATATATATATATATATATATATATATATATATATATATATATATATATATATCTCTATATCTCTATCTCTATCTCTATCTCTATCTCTATCTCTATCTCTATCTCTATCTCTATCTCTATCTCTATCTCTATCTCTATCTCTATCTCTATCTCTATCTCTATCTCTATCTCTATCTCTATCTCTATCTCTATCTCTATCTCTATCTCTATCTCTATCTCTATCTCTATCTCTATCTCTATCTCTATCTCTATCTCTATCTCTATCTCTATCTCTATCTCTATCTCTATCTCTATCTCTATCTCTATCTCTATCTCTATCTCTATCTCTATCTCTATCTCTATCTCTATCTCTATCTCTATCTCTATCTCTATCTCTATCTCTATCTCTATCTCTCTCTCTCTCTCTCTCTCTCTCTCTCTCTCTCTCTCTCTCTCTCTCTCTCTCTCTCTCTCTCTCTCGCTCTCGATGATCGTCGGTTACTGTCACCCAGTGTCACATGCTGTCATCTTCTGTCTCCATTAGTGGCCCATTCGTTGTCTATGTATTCGCTCTCGTTTCATCGTCTGCTTCTCAGTCTCAGCGTTTGCCTCTGCCATCGTTCCTGCCCCCGTTCACGGCCCCATCATCGTCCCTTTCGTCGTGTTTGTCTCTATCCCCGGTCCCGTCCCAGTCCTTGTCTCCGTCCCTGTACTCGATGCTGCCCTTGTCACCGGTACCGTCCCTGCCCCGGCCCCATCCCTACCCCGGTTCATCCATATCCATGTTCTTACCCCCGATTTCCGTCTCCACCCATGTCCCTGTACCCGTGTCAGTATGTATCTCCGGTTCCGTTCCACATCTCCGCCTCAACTGTCATTTTCATATTCAACTTGCTTTTCAGTCACCGTCAGACTGCGTCTCCGTTTTCATGACTGACGTTTCACTGTGATCTCTCATTCTACTGCGCGGCAGTGTTCCGGGCGGTACGCGGGTGCAAATGGTGCGCTATTCGGCGGATCTCTCCGCAGCGTAGGCTGAACGCTGTCCGTGCTCAGCAGCCCCGAAATGACCGTTAATTTGGAGACGTACCTGCTGTAACTAGCACGGACGTTCGCGTGAGAAGCGAGGAGACAAAAATGGCGGCATGAATCACGAGCCAATGGGCCTGTGAACTCTGCTTGTAGCCGTGGCTGTGACTGGGACCGCGTCGTCGACTGCCGTACGTGCTCCATCGCCTGCACGCCCTCGTTGTTCCATTCCATGTTCTCGTGTACAGTTTTCTTGTCCATTTGCGCTGGCGGGAGTACCTAAAGTGCTTGGACCGCGAGCAACTCGGCCGACCGGCTTATAGAGCCGTCACTACGCCATTGTTGGACACAATTTTACACTTGTCGCTGCTGACACCAGCCTGTGGCCTACATGACCAGCCCCAGTCGCCACCTGAGCATGCAGCTGGCCACAAACAGCTCAACCCGTGAGAGCAGACGGCGTTGTTCATCTCATGATCACGAACAACGCTACACGATTGTAGAATAAGTTAGCGTCTTGGTCTTTGTGTCACACCGTACCAGTCTCCCGCATGGCTAAGAAAAAAAATCAGCAGAGATTAAATCACATCCGCAGACATCGTCTGTAATATTCCACCAGCCACGGGATCTTACGTACTGTCTGCCATATGTATTTTAGGTAGTGCCTGCCATTGGTATTTTAGGTACTGCCTGCCATAGGTATCTTCTGTACTGCCTCCACTCGCTGCGCCGCCGCTGTCGTCACGTTTCGCTTCAGAGTCGAAAGTTTGTGCGGGATCAGGTCGTCCCCGACCATCTCCAAGTCTCCGAGCCTCGCTATTTCTGATGATCTCTAAGTGTCCAAGCCTTTCCATCTCTGGTGGTCACCCAGTCTCTGACCATCACCATCTCTGACAATTCCCAATACTCTGGCAATCCATACCGTTTCTGATTACCTCCGATCTCATCATTTTTGATAATCTCGATGTCTGATGTAACAGCCGCCTGATGTAGCCTGATCAGCTTTGATGGAACAGCCGCCTGGTCTCTGAACGCTACGACCTCTGTTCGATCATTTGTTGCAGACATCAACGACTGCAACGGCAACCCTTGTCAGAACGGCGCTACCTGTATCGACCGTGTCAACAGCTACACCTGCATCTGCTCACTCGGCTGGGAGGGACGCCTCTGCGATATCAGTGAGTGCTCAGTGCTGCTGGTGTTGATGATGAATCCTTTCTCCATCACTGAGCCCGAGATAACCGCAAGTGATTTTGGAGTCTCCTATCCTGCTCTGCTCTGTGCTGATCTTACTTCTTGTGTCCTTGCATGATCTTTTCTGTGGTGCGGTAATATTATTTTTGCTGTTAATTCAGGTTTCTTGTCCCGTGTTTTCCTTTCCTTTCCTGCCATGCGATGGTGGTCTCGCTCCTGTGCCGCAAGTATGCTTTCCTGCACACCCAGCAAATCTGGAGGAGGACATCACCACTGCATGCATATTTCACTTCGCATCTCCTTGCTATGCTCCTCCCTTCTGATGATCAGCTCCTTCTCCGCTTGATACCGCGCACCTAGCCTTTGTTCCTCGAGCGCTTCATTGCCCGTACCCCTCACCACTTCATCCTCTTCCGCATGGCTTGTTGCCCGTCGGCTTTCCGGCTAGCTGCCCTCTGCGTCGGCTGAAGCGCGTCTTTGTCGACGGATGGTCCATGCGCGGCGACCCTGGTCTGGAGACGGGAGGCCGGCCGCTCGGCCACTGTACGGCCGTACCGACGGCCGGCCGGGTGGCTTATCGTCACTGTTATCTCCTCAAGTGCACAGTCGACTGGCGGCTTTGTTTGCTGCCGCGGATCAGCTGGCGGGCGTCGTCAGCTGCTCCGGAAAACGGCCGACGCCGACGGCCGTCTCATCTCGCGGGGGCCGAAATACCGCGCTTGGATGCCGATGCGCGCGCGCAGAAGCTTCGGCCGGCCGCACACTGACAGCTTTGCATGCGGCATTTGCATGCGCTGCGAGCGGGATTTCATGCACTAAACGCACGGATATGCCATGTCGTGCTGACGCGTAACTTTCCTCCCATGTGATGTCGCACTGACGCATGGCTTGCCTCGCATGCGTTGGCGCATTGTGCGTGTTAATGAGAGTAATAACGCTCAATATAATAATTTACTTTTAAAAATTGGAATGATCGTCATCGAAATCAAGCAAGCAACTTCCAAGCTTTTCGACTACTGTTCAACATCTTAAAAGGCGCAGATATTTCTGCGAGAATTCGTACTACATGGGTTCTCTGACATCAGATACCTGCAGTATAATCAGTATAATTGAATCTCTATTATAAATAACAGCATCGTGTTTTCGTTCAAGTGCGTGCTCGATCGTACAACATACGTATGAGACGAATGCCATTCTTGTCTCAGTTGAAAATGAGGACGTTCCATAGGGAATATATAGGTGGATTTAGGGTCATGGTTTCGGAATTCTCCACCAAGTTTACTCGTCTAGATTTGACCTCAATCAGGTTAGCCAAGTTTCAGCCATAGCCAAGGGACAATTACGAGTTTAACCGCCCAGGGCATATTTAGTGCTAAGCATCCCTACGTGCTATGAATTACTTACACCGGGAGCAGTAAAACAACATGTCCAAGGGGTGACAAGGAGGGACCGCACTTGAAGGGAATCCCCCAGATAACGTTTACCTCGCCATGTTAGTAATTTTTGATGGAAATTCTACAGTTTGCTATTTCCAATTTCCAAATTTGTTCAGTACATCAGGCCTGCTTTGAAAAAAGAGATGAAAATTGCCCCGAAGCTTCAGAGTGCAATTGTTTTCAGGCGCAAAATGCCTCCTCCTCCCCCTCTCCATAGCAAAATGCCTCCTCCTCCCCCTCTCATAGCAAAATTCCTCCTCCTCCCCTCTCCATAGCAAAATGCCTCCTCCTCCCCTCTCCATAGCAAAATGCCTCCTCCTCCCCTCTCCATAGCAAAATGCCTCCTCCTCCCCACTCCATAGCAAAATTCCTCCTCCTCCCCCTCTCCATAGCAAAATTCCTCCTCCTCCCCCTCTCCATAGCAAAATTCCTCCTCCTCCCCTCTCCATAGCAAAATGCCTCCTCCTCCCCCTCTCCATAGCAAAATGCCTCCTCCTCCCCCTCTCCATAGCAAAATTCTCCCTCCTCCCCTCTCCATAGCAAAATGCTTCCTCCTCCCCTCTCCATAGCAAAATGCTTCCTCCTCCCCCTCTCCATAGCAAAATGCTCCCTCCTCCCCTCTCCATAGCAAAATGCTTCCTCCTCCCCTCTCCATAGCAAAACGCTTCCTCCTCCCCTCTCCATAGCAAAATGCTTCCTCCTCCCCTCTCCATAGCAAAACGCTTCCTCCTCCCCTCTCCATAGCAAAATCCTTCCTCCTCCCCCTCTCCATAGCAAAATGCTTCCTCCTCCCCCTCTCCATAGCAAAATGCTTCCTCCTCCCCCTCTCCATAGCAAAATGCCTCCTCCTCCCCCTCTCCATAGCAAAATGCTTCCTCCTCCCCCCCTCTCCATAGCAAAATGCTTCCTCCTCCCCCTCTCCATAGCAAAATGCTTCCTCCTCCCCCTCTCCAAAGCAAGTTGCGGCTTTCTCACACTCCATTGGCGCTATTTTACATAGTTTCGACGGAGAATCCGATACAGGTAATGATGCTGATGCTGTGATGATACTGATACAGATATAAAAACCCAATACTTATTTGACCCTACATGACTTCCTGATTTAACATTGGATCAAGTTCAAGATCAAGCCCATGATTGGGACTTTCATAGGCAATGCCTGCGACGTCCTCTCCTCATCCGCACCAAACGAGATTTCAAAAAGCGTCAGCGTGTGCCCGTCTCCAGCCCAGCGGCCGCACGACCCACGCGCCTGAACCTGCCCGTGTTATACAACTGGCGGCGCGTCTCCAGTCCAGCGGCCGCACGACCCACGCGCCTGAACCTGCCCGTGTTGTACAACTGGCGGCGCGTCTCCAGCCCAGCGGCCGCACGACCCACGCGCCTGAGCCTGCCCGTGTTATACAACTGGCGGCGCGTCTCCAGCCCAGCGGCCGCACGACCCACGCGCCTGAACCTGCCCGTGTTATACAACTGGCGGCGCGTCTCCAGCCCAGCGGCCGCACGACCCACGCGCCTGAACCTGCCCGTGTTATACAACTGGCGGCGCGTCTCCAGCCCAGCGGCCGCACGACACACGCGCCTGAACCTGCCCGTGTTGTACAACTGGCGGCGCGTCTCCAGTCCAGCGGCCGCACGACCCACGCGCCTGAACCTGCCCGTGTTGTACAACTGGCGGCGCGTCTCCAGCCCAGCGGCCGCACGACACACGCGCCTGAACCTGCCCGTGTTGTACAACTGGAGGCGCGTCGTCACCAGCCCGGTCCGCCGCACCGCCTCAGTCAGCCCTTATGCAATGCAACCTAACTGGTTTGACGGGCTTCTTTATCTTTGGCTGTGAAGCGTTTCCCACGCGATAACTTTCCATTCCCATACACCACTTGCACGTTTCGCGCAGCACCCAACATGTGCTGAATTCGACGCCATGGGTGGATAATGCAGATGTGATAGGAGCTGTGCAGTGCCAGTGGGCTGCTGCATGGCCGACGCGTGGCCGGCGCGTGCAGGCTAACCCTGCCGACAGCCGGCTGACCCGGCACCAGCTCGGAGATCAGATGTCAGACGAGGGGTGGCGAGGCTCATCTCGCCGCCGCACACTGTTCTAATTCGGGTCAGCAGCGGCCATAATCTTATAGCTGGCCAATCATGATAAAACCGTGAATTTCGTGTCGTTTGAAAGCCAGCCATTCGACATGTGCCATCGCATCCAAAAGATGTTCCATTTCGTTAGGTCGCTGACCCAGGTGAAGTCAAGGGCCAGGTCGCTTATATTTATCGTGCCTTTTTGCACTTGTAGTGGCTTTAATGACCACACATGCACCTTTTATTTTAGTGATTTCATTAAGTTAACATGTATCTTCGTGTCATGGGACGTCTTCAAATGGCAGATCTCTGGTGAACTCGAACGACCTTTTCGGTGTTTGTTTCGCCCTATCGTAAATTTCGGCTCCAAATTCGAGTACAGCGTCTATTTTTATCTCGGAGAATCACAAATGTCTAAATTTGCACCCATTTGTCCACTTGGGGTGTCAACAAGTTGTCAGGGTTGAATCAATCGCTGTATCAAAATGTATCATGCAGGATGTCGATCGACTCGCTGTCAGCTAGGAACAAGTGTCTCTTTGTTACGGGGCGCTTTGCGAATAGTTGTTTTCTCCCTTGTACGGGTTACATGTCAACAAGCATCCCTAATGTTATTCTACTCTCCCAGTGCTAAGAACAGGCGCGGAAACTTGGATAAGAAACCGCGTGCCAAATCAACTCGCAAAACCTTCCCATTTTAGATACATGCTGAACCAATACAGAATGGTGAGGATGTCTTTAAATAGTGGCTTTCTATGACTGAAAGTATTTGGAATCAGAAAACAGCATGCTCGAACTATCTTTCAAAAGTCAAAACCAACGGTGTTGACCGGCCCTGAGCTGGATTGCCAATGTTCACCGTGGGGAAGCGGCAGCTTGAGGCGCTGCCATTCCGTGCCCGATGAACACCGCCGTGATGATGCGCGCCACAACACTTGTGGTGCCCGGTGTCGTGCCGTGACGCAACCAGAGCCACCCGTGACGTCACCACCCGTCCTGGGTAGGTCCTTATTTAGACCAGGGCGGCGGCGGCGCCATGGCAGCCAGGACAGGCTTTCAGCGCGCACGCTAACGCCAGTCTAATTGGGCCCAAATACTGTGAGCGGCCGGCCGTTGGCAGGTGGTGGCGCTTCTCACCAGGCTGGCAGTCGAACACATGCAGCTGTATTTACGGCCGGCCGTTGGGGTGGTGGCGCTTCCCGGCTGGCGTCGGAACACATGCAGCTTATTTACGGCCGGCCTTGGCAGGTGGTGGCGCTTCTCACCAGGCTGGCAGTCGGAACACATGCAGCTGTTTACGGCCGGCCGTTGGCAGGTGGTGGCGCTTCTCACCAGGCTGGCAGTCGGAACACATGCAGCTGTATTTACGCATGCCATGTGCAATTGACCGATCACCAACCGTGCCAATGACCGACCACTAGCCGTGCCAATGACCGACCACCAACCGTGCCAATGACCAACCCCCAACCGTGCCAATGGCCAACCCCCAACCGTGCCAATGACCAACCCCCAACCGTGCCAATGACCAACCCCCAACCGTGCCAATGACCAACCCCCAACCGTGCCAATGACCAACCCCCAACCGTGCCAATGACCAACCCCCAACCGTGCCAATGACCAACTCCCAACCGTGCCAGTGACCGACCATTAACCGTGTCGTCCTCCCTCCGTAGACAAGAACGAGTGCGAATCGAACCCGTGCCGCAACAACGGCACGTGCGTGGACGCCGTGGCTGACTACGCGTGCGCGTGCGTCGGCGTGTGGAAGGGCAAGCGGTGTCACCTGACCGAGTCGCACTGTGACCACACGACGTGCCTCAACGGCGGAACGTGCTCAGAGCTGGCCGACGGCTTCCTCTGCCACTGCACCGACGACTGGGAGGGCACCGTGTGCCAGCTGCGCAAAAACCCCGCCTGCAGCTCCAGCCCGTGTCTGAACGGCGCCACGTGCACCAACACGGGCGACGAGTTCTCGTGCAGCTGCCGCGACGGCTACGAGGGCCGCCGGTGTGAGCACGACATCAACGACTGCACGCCGTACCCGTGCTACAACGGCGGCACCTGCCTGGACGGCATCAACTGGTTCAGCTGCGAGTGTGCGCGCGGCTTCCTCGGCCCCGACTGCGGCATCAACGTGGACGAGTGCGCCAGCAGCCCGTGCACGTTCGGCAGCACGTGTGTGGACGCCATCGGCGGCTACACGTGCATCTGCCCGGCCGGCAGGCGCGGCTCGCGCTGCTCTGAAGGTACGGCCCGCTGCACGCCCTGACAGCCGACGGCTGCTGACCATGCCAGAGATCAGCTGGCAGTTACCATCTCACATGCTCAGTAGAGGCTATGGTTCTTAGGGTTGGGAGCTTTTAAACCCAAACCTGTTTTGCTGGTTTTTACCACGGGTAGAAAACGACGTGTCAAAAACTGTTTTTACCCGTTTTCACTGGTAAGGATTTTGTGAATACTCTGCTTAATCATTTTCAGATATTTAAAACATCCTGTTTGTATGCCTAGTAGTGTTATGTATGAATGTGCATAATTCATAGAAATAGGCAAAATTGGAGCTCAAGCTCATTTTTGCCTCTTGTACCATTTCTTTACCGGTTTTTATCGGTAAAAACTGGCTGTCATTACAAAAACCAATTATTTTTCTGGTACAAATGACAACCCTGATTGTTATATTTTCAATTGAATTTATTAAGTGCACCATACACTCTTCAAATAAATATTCGGTTGTATTTGTGCCAATTTTCCACTGCATGCTTTACTCTTACTCCTCCCTAAAACAGCCTGAGTTAATTCCCGTTTTGATATGATGCAGTTATTTGGTAAGGGAAGTAGATGAGTCGACACATCTGGTTTGTCGTCTTTGCAATTTTGAAAGTGAGGAAAATTCACTTTACAGATACTCTACACGTGGGTAGAAATAGCATGAGTCATACTCACGCCTTTACAGATGTCTTCATACTTCCTCGAAAGCATATTATGCCCAGTTATTGCCTATAAGCTAGCATTGCAGCTTGTACCTGTGGGCTGCCACCGTCAGGTACCGTGGAGCTGCGGTTCTGCCACCTCTTCTACCGTACGTGTGTAACCCGTGATGTCATCTTCGACAGTGGTGGACGAGCCCGTGTCGGGCGCCACGTGTGTAACCCGTGATGTCATCTTCGACAGTGGTGGACGAGCCCGTGTCGGGCGCCACGTGTGTAACCCGTGATGTCATCTTCGACAGTGGTGGACGAGCCCGTGTCGGGCGCCACGTGTGTAACACGTGATGTCATCTTCGACAGTGGTGGACGAGCCCGTGTCGGGCGCCACGGTGTAACCCGTGATGTCATCTTCGACAGTGGTGGACGAGCCCGTGTCGGGCGCCACGTGTGTAACCCGTGATGTCATCTTCGACAGTGGTGGACGAGCCCGTGTCGGGCGCCACGGTGTAACACGTGATGTCATCTTCGACAGTGGTGGACGAGCCCGTGTCGGGCGCCACGTGTGTAACCCGTGATGTCATCTTCGACAGTGGTGGACGAGCCCGTGTCGGGCGCCACGTGTGTAACCCGTGATGTCATCTTCGACAGTGGTGGACGAGCCCGTGTCGGGCGCCACGTGTGTAACCCGTGATGTCATCTTCGACAGTGGTGGACGAGCCCGTGTCGGGCGCCACGTGTGTAACACGTGATGTCATCTTCGACAGTGGTGGACGAGCCCGTGTCGGGCGCCACGTGTGTAACCCGTGATGTCATCTTCGACAGTGGTGGACGAGCCCGTGTCGGGCGCCACGTGTTTTTGGCGCGGCTCACACTACTCGGACGGCGACTCGTGGCACCACGTGTGTAACACGTGCCGCTGCCGGAACGGGCTGGTCACGTGCACCAAGCTGTGGTGCGGCTCGAGGAACTGCATCGAGTCCGTCAACGACGAGCTGCGCATGGTCGAGTGTGGCCCCAGTCAGGTGAGCACTAAGACGCCTGTGTCCGCATCCTGGTCCGGATGCCAGATCGGACCGGTACCCAGACAAGGATGCAGCCCCAGACCCAGACCAGGTACAGAGTGCACCTGGCCATACCTTATAGCTCTATAAGCACACACATTGCAGCCCACATAGCTAGGCTACTCTGCTGAACCGAACCATTTCAACCGTCATGTGGTTGAATGGTAAACATTTGAAATTAGCGAAGGGTGGTCTTGAGCTGTGTTAGCTTTAATATTAAGATTAGAACATAAACGACAACAACAATGCCCGACGTTTCGGTATTATGCCTTCTCCAAGTGCAAATGTGTGCCCTTGAAGAAGATAATCTAATCCAAACCACTATCTTGTTCCAACCAGGAAATCACCCATGAGATCTCAGCCTGACCATTGCCTGTAGCAAATAATTTATTCCAACGCTGCTTAAGTCCCAGGACAGTCACTCCTGATATCCTGTTGCTATCTAAGGTGCTTTAACCCTGACCTGGCCCAGCTCAGCTAATTATTATGCTGACCTAGTCATAAGTTACGGCGTCGGTGTCCCTGAAGCCGGACGGTCGTTGGCATGTCCCTAGATGTGATGGGAGCGTCCCGATCGTCCGCTGGGCAATGCATTACCAAACGTTTGGATGCGAAGGCGACATTGCGAACTTCATGAGCGGGTCGCTTCATGCCCTGCAGAATACAGCCGCGAGGCCGGACGGCTTCTATATAGTCGAGTTTGTAAGGGAGTGAAATTTCCATCAGTGATGGGATGCACGTGGGACTAGTTCAGAATACAGGGCTCGAGGCGTAGAGAAACACTGTTAAGGTGATACCATGAAATAAATTTTGAAACTGATTGGGAATAATGTCAAGGGAGCGAAGATCAATAGATTTATCGGAGAAACAATACGCCCAGTCAAGCGATAGTTTAAGGAGCATGCTAGGGTCATGCAAAACAAGCCGTCGGACTACCTGATCACAACAATGTGTCTTTGTCGGAGCGGGCCTGCCTGACTTCTAACAGTCAGACTGACCTGTCATCTACCACTCTGTTGTGACATACTGTCCCTGTACGCGGCAGGTGTGCGTGCGAGCCCCAAGCGAGTCGTGTCTGTCGCCACCGTGCTCGCCACTGGGCAAGTGCCGCAAGCTCGGCGCCGGCAGGAAGGTGGGCCCGCCTATCAGCCCAGCTCCCACCAGCTGCTGGCCCAACCAGGCCTTCGTCGGCAACTCGTGCGCCAAACTCACCGTGCGCTTCGACCCGACTCGACTGGCGCCGGGTGCCTCGGTCGAGTCGCTCTGCGAGCAGCTGCGCGGCCTGCTGGTGGCCGAGCTGTTCGCCTCGCTGACGGGCGAGTCGCTGGTGGTGATGTGTGACCTCACCGCTCACGATCGCACCACTGTCGAGGTGACCCTGGTGAGTGCAGAACCACGCCCACATCGACGCCGGCTACGTTGCGCTGTGTCACTGAGAGAATGACGCCATTATGCCGACTGGGTGACATTGTGATGCCGTGACGCCGACTGAGTTACATTGTGATGCCGTGACGCTGACTGGGTGACATTGTGATGCCGTGACGCTGACTGAGTGACATTGTGATGCCGTGACGCTGACTGAGTGACATTGTGATGCCGTGACGCCGACTGAGTGACCTTGTGATGCCGTGACGCTGACTGAGTGACATTGTGATGCCGTGACGCCGACTGAGTGACATTGTGATGCCGTGACGTTGACTGAGAGACATTGTGATGCCGTGACGCTGACTGAGTGACATTGTGATGCCGTGACGCTGACTTAGTGACGCTATGGTGCTGCTGTGGCGCTGACTGAGTGACATTGTGATGCCGTGACGCTGACTGGGTGACATTATGATGCCGTGACGCTGACTGAGTGACATTGTGATGCCGTGACGCTGACTGAGTGACATTGTGATGCCGTGACGCTGACTGGGTGACATTGTGATGCCGTGACGCCGACTGAGTGACATTGTGATGCCGTGACGCCGACTGAGTGACATTGTGATGCCGTGACGCTGACTGAGTGACATTGTGATGCCGTGACGCTGACTGGGTGACAATGTGATGCCGTGACGCCGACTGGGTGACAATGTGATGCCGTGACGCTGACTGAGTGACATTGTGATGCCGTGACGCTGACTGGGTGACAATGTGATGCCGTGACGCCGACTGGGTGACATTGTGATGCCGTGACGCTGACTGGGTGACAATGTGATGCCGTGACGCCGACTGGGTGACAATGTGATGCCGTGACGCTGACTGAGTGACATTGTGATGCCGTGACGCTGACTGAGTTACGTTGTGACGCCGTGACGCTGACTGGGTGACAATGTGATGCCGTGACGCCGACTGGGTGACATTGTGATGCCGTGACGCTGACTGGGTGACATTGTGATGCCGTGACGCCGACTGGGTGACATTGTGATGCCGTGACGCTGACTGGGTGACATTGTGATGCCGTGACGCTGACTGAGTGACGCTATGGTGCTGCTGTGGCGCTGACTGGGTGACACTGTGACGGTGACGGTGTCTGGGTGACACTGTGACGGTGACGGTGTCTGGGTGACACTGTGACGGTGACGCTGTGACGGTGTCTGGGTGACACTGTGACGGTGACGCTGTGACGGTGTCTGGGTGACACTGTGACGGTGACGCTGTGACGGTGTCTGGGTGACACTGTGACGGTGACGCTGTGACGGTGTCTGGGTGACACTGTGACGGTGACTGGGTGACACTGTGACGGTGACTGGGTGACACTGTGACGGTGACGCTGTGACGCTGACTGGGTGACACTGTGACGGTGACTGGGTGACACTGTGACGCTGACTTGGTGACACTGTGACGGTGACTAGGTGACGCTGTGACGGTGACTGGGTGACGCTGACTTGGTGACACTGTGACGGTGACTGGGTGACGCTGTGATGGTGACTGGGTGACGTGACGCTGACTTGGTGACACTGCGACGGTGACTGGGTGACGCTGTGATGGTGACTAGGTGACGCTGTGACGCTGACTGGGTGACACTGTGACGCTGACTGGGTGACACTGTGACGGTGTCTGGGTGACGCTAACTGGGTGACACTGTGACGGTGTCTGGGTGACGCTGTGACGCTCACTGGGTGACACTTTTGACGGTGACTGGGTGACGTGACGCTGACTTGGTGACACTGACGGTGACTGGGTGACGCTGTGATGGTGACTGGGTGACGTGACGCTGACTTGGTGACACTGTGACGGTGACTGGGTGACGCTGTGATGGTGACTGGGTGACGTGACGCTGACTTGGTGACACTGCGACGGTGACTGGGTGACGCTGTGATGGTGACTGGGTGACGTGACGCTGACTTGGTGATACTGTGACGGTGACTGGGTGACGCTGTGATGGTGACTGGGTGACGTGACGCTGACTTGGTGATACTATGACGGTGACTGGGTGACGCTGTGATGGTGACTGGGTGACGTGACGCTGACTTGGTGATACTGTGACGGTGACTGGGTGACGTGACGCTGTGACGCTGACTTGGTGACACTGTGACGGTGACTGGGTGACACTGTGACGCTGACTTGGTGACACTGTGACGGTGACTGGGTGACACTGTGATGGTGACTGGGTGACACTGTGACGGTGACTGGGTGACGCTGTGACGCTGACTGGGTGACACTGTGACGGTGACTGGGTGACGCTGTGACGGTGACTGGGTGACGCTGTGACGCTGACTTGGTGACACTGTGACGCTGACTGGGTGACACTGTGACGCTGACTGGGTGACGCTGTGACGCTGACTGGATGACACTGTGACGGTGACTTGGTGACACTGTGACGGTGACTGGGTGACGCTGTGATGGTGACTGGGTGACGTGACGCTGACTTGGTGACACTGTGACGGTGACTGGGTGACGCTGTGATGGTGACTGGGTGACGTGACGCTGACTTGGTGACACTGTGACGGTGACTGGGTGACACTGTGACGGTGACTGGGTGACACTGTGACGCTGACTTGGTGACACTGTGACGGTGACTGGGTGACACTGTGACGCTGACTTGGTGACACTGTGACGGTGACTGGGTGACGTGACGTGACGCTGACTTGGTGACACTGTGACGGTGACTGGGTGACGCTGTGACGGTGACTTGGTGACGCTGTGACGCTGACTTGGTGACACTGTGACGCTGACTTGGTGACACTGTGACGCTGACTGGGTGACACTGTGACGCTGACTTGGTGACACTGTGACGGTGACTGGATGACACTGTGACGGTGTCTGGGTGACGCTGTGACGCTGACTTGGTGACACTGTGACGCTGACTTGGTGACACTGTGACGCTGACTTGGTGACACTGTGACGCTGACTGGGTGACGCTGTGACGGTGACTTGGTGACGCTGTGACGCTGACTTGGATGACACTGTGACGCTGACGGGGGTTTAATCATGCTGCTGTCGGCTTGGTGAGCTCGTCTGACGTCAGCCGATGTTCTGCAGTCGACGCCACGCTCCTCGGAAGTGACGGCAATCTCTCCGTTGGTGACCGAGACGGCACAGCGACTCGGCGAGCTGCTCAGTTCGGGACGAGCCTCGCTGCCAGTGGCGGCCGCCGTAGTCGAGGTGCACACGGAGACGGTGAGGCAAGCTGAGCCGACCGGTGGCGGCGCCACGATGGCCGTGGTCGCCACCCTGGTAGCCATCCTGCTGCTCACCGCCTGTCTTCTGCTGCTCGCCTGGCAACAGCGCCGCCGCGCCCGCCGCCTGCTCGACGACGCACGCATCAAGGAAGACAACTGCAACAACGTTCAGAACGAGAAGAACTTGCGACGCTACCACAACCGGCTCGATGACGGGGTGGCCGAGTGCCGCGCCGGCTGCACCAGCGACGCCTACCGAGACGGATATAAACTGAAGGAGCTCGAGCCACCGCCCGGTGGCGCCGAGGCGGCCAAGCGGCGCGACTCGCTCGACTCGGTGGAGGCGCGGCTCGAGCCGCAGCTCAGAGCGCGAAGTGAGTCGCCGCTCGGCGCCAAGCGGCCGACACTCTACAAACCGGTGAATGTGAACAATCTGGCTCCGCCCAGGGGCGCCGGGCCCTCCAAGGAGATCAACAAGCCGATTGTGCCGGGCTCGGCGCTACATAGGACGCAGTGCGACAGTTGGCCAGAGCTGCACGAGGTGCTCGTGTGATGGCAGACACTCTCCACTGGTGCCGTGTGTCGCGTCTCGACGTTGAACTAGTGCAATGGTCGTAGCGTGCCAGGGAACACATTCTGATCGGTGGTTATTATGGTTTTGGAAATTGCGGTTTACGAGCTTAACGTGCAGATAGCGATGTATATTTTACTTGTTGACAATTCCTGTCCGTTTTGACGCACTGGCGAACAGACAGTTTCCACACCGGCTCAATTAGGACGGACGCGTCGTTGGCGGTGGGGTGGCCGGTGGCAGGTGTGTTGTCGCGGCCGCCGCGCTCCACTGTGGACTGTGTACTGTGGCGCTACTTACGCCCGGCTCTTCGTGTGCTGGAGCTCGGTCGAAGGCACAGCTGTGATGATTTTATATGCATTTCGTATCCGTGTTTGACATATCTCATTTGCCATCCTGCTGTTCGTGTCGTCGGCAGATCGTGGTGGGCGGCCCTCACTCACGTTGCCGTAGATGTGTGTGTGTGTGTGTATGTTTGTGTGTGTGTGTGTGTGTGTGTTTGTGCGTGTGTGCATGGTTTGGTTGGTCTCACGTTCGGTAGCTATATGATCTCGCGTGGGTCATGCAGGGTTAAGTAAGGTGCGGTCGGTCTATGTGTGTATGTGTGTGTGTATGTATGCATGGGTTGGTTGGTCTCACGTTCGGTAGCTATATGATCTCGCGTGGGTCATGCAGGGTTGAGTAAGGTGCGGTCGGTCTATGTGTGTGTGTGTGTGTATGTATGCATGGTTTGGTTGGTCTCACGTTCGGTAGCTATATGATCTCGCGTGGGTCATGCAGGGTTAAGTAAGGTGCGGTCGGTCTATGTGTGTATGTGTGTGTGTATGTATGCATGGGTTGGTTGGTCTCACGTTCGGTAGCTATATGATCTCGCGTGGGTCATGCAGGGCTGAGTAGGGTGCGGTTTTCATGTTAGGCGCGGGAGCATGTGGTTTCTCCGCGCTGGTATGGAGAACCCGATGGTCTCCTGCGGCCAGAGAAGTATCGAGGTGATGATATGGAAGAGGGTATGGGGGATGGGGGAGGGAACCGTGTCATGGCAGCTTGATGTGCAAGTCATCACTGCTGCTGTTATTTAATATTGGCGTGTTGTATATCGTGTGTCCTGCTGTACAGAGATCAATACAGTGAATTAGTATTACGCGCACGCAGTTGCGATTATGCGAATTCATACTGTTTGCGGAAGAAAAGACGCAACCCTTGAATTGAAATGTGCCAAGGAGGCAAAGGGGGCAGCCATCCACTCCCTGGAGGGTCCTAGGGGCCGAGCCGAAGAAAGGGTCCTAGGGGGCCGAGCCGAAGAAAGGCTCCTTGATCTGATGGACAGGGTACGAGCGTTTGACAAGAAGCATCAGGCTTGCCGGAAAAGGCCCTGGGTCGTCAAAGAGGGCTCCTGATACAACGGGGCCTAGTTGCCGGAGAGCATCTCGGGCCGTTAGAAAGGGCCCTTGGGCCGACGAATGGGGCCCAAGCCGTGCAAGGGCCCCTGACTGGATGGAAGGGGCCCATGCTGCTGAAAGAGGGCCTCTGACGCGATAGAGGAGGCCCTGGGTCGTTAAAGAGGACCGCTGGCAGTGGGAGGACCCTAAACCTCCGGAGAGGGCCCAGAGCAGGTATGCAAGGCACCTGGGCCGATGTGAGCCGGAACCGCACAGGGGGCCCCTTGCCTGATAGAGGAGGCCCAAGCTTATGAAGAGGGGACCCCGATCAGACGGAGTGTCCTGAGCCATGAAAGAGGGTCCCTGAGCCAACGGATGGGGGTCCTGGCCAGAAGTGCAGAGCCACTGGGTCGGCTTTGGCTCATTCCAGCTGAGACTGCTCTTTCCAGCTCTGGAAAGAGCAGTCTGAGCTGAAATTTGTCCCTAACAACTGAGGAATAAACAGGGCGTCTGACCGCCAGAAAGAGATGGGATGCTCTTTGGGATTGAAAGGGCCTCTGAGGGATGAACAGGACTCCTAGGAGCTAAAGAGGACTAGTGAGGTTCCATCTCAGATCGGAAAATCCCCCGAGATGAAAGCAAGACCAGAATATTAAGAACTGTGATCAGCTACTAGAACCAGGAGAGGGCCCTAAGAGATGAAGGAGATTTCGTGAGGGTCAGAGAGGACTCGAATAAGATTTCCCTGAGGTTGAGAGCGGCCTCTAATGAATGAACAAGTTCTCGGGAGAGATTAAAAAGTCCGTGTTTGCTGGCGATTGAAGTCAGAAATACCGAGGGCCAGGGGCTAACAGAGCCCGCTGAGAGCTAAGGAGAGTCCTTAAGACTAATGATGGTTATGCGGAATGCTGGGGGCCAGTTTTAGAGTTAGAAAACCCTTGAAGCTAGAAAGGATGTCAAGGACTGTCGAGGACCCCCAAACAGTTTGGGAGGGCCCTTGACGATTGAAAATGGACACTGAACAATAGAGAGGACCGGACTGGAATGTCCAAGAGGCTTGGAAGGGGTCCCTATGATAACAACAGGCCCCTTGAGATCTAAAAAGAGCCCCTCTGGGGATAGCGATGGTTGCAGGGAACACCGAGAGCCAGTTTCAGCCGGTTTCAGAGCTAGAATATCCTTGCTAGCCCGAAAGGCTGTCGAGGACTGGGAAAGTCCCCCGAGAGCCAGAGCGGACCGAACTGTGGTGCTCCTGAGGCTTGGCAGGAACATTGAGGGATGAACAGAGTCACCAAAAACTAAGGTCCGAGGGCCGGCGATTTTTGACGTTGTAGGGCCTGTTTCGGAGCCCCTGAAAGCTAGATAGGTTTGTCGAGAACTGGGAATAGCCCATGTATGCTGGAGACGGCTCCTGACGGATGAATAGGTTTCTTGAAAGCCAGAGAGGACTGGACTGGGATGTTTCTTAACTTTGGGATGGGCAGCTGATGGATCGGAACCCCCTGATAGTTAAGAGAGTCCTTGAGAATTCGTGATAGGTCCCTGGAATACCGAGGGCCAACCTCAGAGATAAGATATCATTGAGAGCCATATATGCTGCAAGTGATTGGGAAGGTCATCCACCACCACCTCAGCGGCGGTGGCCTCCCCTGTGGCCACAGTCGTCCTGGCGGTAATGACTGCCCAAGCGGCCACAGCTTTCCCGGCGACCTGACCACAGCTGCTCCAGCGATGGCGAAACAGACAGCCCAGCGATAGCAGTTTCTTATGACTTCAGCGATGCAAGTTGCTTCGTGTTGGATCCGGGTGACACCGATGAAGTAAAAAGAAAGCAAAATTGCAGGATGCTGTGTATTGGGCATAGCTTGTCAGGCATGTTGCTAGTTCTTCCACAGTTCCAAAGTCTTGCACTTATTTTTCCCCGCTGGTATTCACTGTTATTCATTCTAAGAAAGCATGGCGGTCTTGAAAAGACCCAACAATGTGGGCCCCAACCCTTATCATGAACTCCCTCCCTATTAAACTGTGTCTGAACGTAGCGGAAAACAGAAAGAGGAAATTGTGCCCATGGAGATGAGTACTCGTATTTTTACCCAAGCTAATAATATTACTGTCTTCATTAGCGATGTGTTAATGTCCCTTTATGTCTCTTAATATGTTTTCTTTTCTTGGTGGTTCTTGGCAACATTGGTTTTTGCTTGTCTTTACCTGACTGTTGGACCTTGATTACAGGTCTCGCATTAGCCACACCAGAGCTGTGTTTCTTATTGATCCCACGTATTTAATCATCTTTACCTAATACCTATATATAGTTAGTCTAAGTCAATACCAGATAAATCACTCCATATTACGAATGAATGATCTAATTCTGACTGTCTGCATGCAAAATTACACAGCCAGGAACAGTAGACTTGAATGTTTTGCTTAAGATATGAAAATTTGCACACAATCTGAGAAGTGACAAACTAGCTAAACCCTTTCGCAACTTGCGCCAAGTCAACTTCCGGTGACAAAGATACATATCCTCCAGGACTTCTACATTTGTCTTAATCCATGACCGATAAGTCGAGTTAATTGCATGCAGGGGTACAGTACACCACTATGTGTAGGTTTATAATGCATATCCTCTATTCCTGCATCCACGACAGTGGCGCATAAAAGGGGAGACTATGGAGTCATCCCCCCCCCCTTGAGTCCCGAAGGGGCCTACGCAGGCCGTCGAACACGTTGTGTTTTAACATAGGTCGTGGCGAAGTACACAAGAAGTTTTGCGCTCCAGGGGGCCTCCGGGCGATCGGTGGGGGGCCCGGACCGACGTGAAGGGACCCTGCGCCGACTGAGGGGCCCCTAGACCGACGAAAGAGATTCCAGGCTGACGAAGAGGGCGTAGGGTCGTTGAAGAGGACCCCGAATCAACGAAGAGCACCCACGGGCACACGATGAGGGCCCAGAGCCGGCTCAATTTTGAGGTGTCGTCCGTACATCACAAGACAGGATTATGTGAAGCAGAGAGAGAGAGAGGAACGCAGCGCCGAGGATGTGGAAGTGACGTAAAAACGCTGGGAAGTAAAGCCTCTTGTATTTTTAACGTCATTCTTGTTCTGTTGCAAGAAATACATTGGTTTTTTCGGCGATTATAACTGGTGCCATCGGTAAATGTGCTTGCGGCAAAATTATTCCGCATTTCGCAATACACAGATCAATTTTGAAAGAACTCTCTGCTATTTTGTTCATAATTGCAAGGCTACCAGCAGCAGGCAAGAAAACATTAGCAGCGAGGAAGAAAACAGCAACATAAAAAGTTGCTTTATTGGTATTCTCGATTGACTTGTCAATGTAGCATGTGCAGGAAAGCTTTCGCAATTATGGTACAAGCTAGAAATAGCGCTCACATTAAGATCATAATCACTCGCCGAACAAATCCGTGCAGTGTCTTTTCCTGTCATACATAGGCCGCCAAGACGGTGTCAACAGTTTGCAGCAAAAGTCCACATTCGACCGATTACGTGCCAATCACGATTACCTCGACTACCTGGTGTAGGTGAGATATATTTGGGCGTGAACAGTTTGCATTTTCTATTTTCCTTCGTTAGTATTGCAACACACCAGGAATGCAACGGGACAGCACGTCCACCAAAAGATCGCGACTGCTGAGGTGAAATCCTTTCGTCACATAACACTCATCGACTCCGTTGAGCATGCATCATGCACCGCAACAACCAACGACCACTGGCCCCCACCCCATCGCGATTCCCCGCACTACACAACAACGCACTACACAACACCGCCTACGCAACACCGCACTACACAACACCGCACTACACAACACCGCACTACACAACACCGCACTACACAACACCACACTACACAACACCGCACTATACAACACAACACCGCACTACACAACGCCGCACTACACAACACCGCACTACACTACACCGCACTACACAACACCATCTATGACTGCGTCTTCTTCAGTGCCGATTCAGTCATGTGCGTGTCGCAAAACAAGCTTAAACACATTAATTTACTAGTGGTTAAGGTGCTATGACTGGGTTTCACAATAAGAATGTGGATAGATGCACTAATTTTTACCTTAGCACTGTCGGAATTAGTGAGTGTGCAGCGAATAGTGCAATTTATATTATGAATGCCGTATTAACACACACAAAAATGTTTAATGGTAATGTGTTGTTCGAATCATTTGTTCCCCATATCCTTGTTTAATTACATTGTTAAATGTACTAAACACAATGACGGCATCCTGGGCTCTGATGAAACCGGTTACTTACACCGCCTAAGGCAATCACATTCACAGCACATAACGCATCCACACACACAGACACGCACACGCACCTGTCTCAAGTTGACGCACATATACACACACGGATCATAAGCCCATCTTGATGTGGGCTTATGTTCCGTGTGTGTATGTATTTTACGGATATGTAGACACTGTGAAATGTGACAATGAAGGCGAATCACTGTGCGTTGTCACAAGATGCACTCGGCGTTTGTTTTTTGGCTTCGTAAGAGAATGTTCACTGTTGAGGAAGGCCCGTGGCCGAAATATATCCAGTGCTAATTCGGATTCATTTTTGTTGTAATATGAGCATACGGTTATTTTACGCGTTGTCTTACTCATAACCATGCTCAACAAAGCACAGTACACCTCATGAAAGAAATTACAAGACATCTCACATTCATGACAAGAACATTTTTGTACAAATATGTTCAACCGCGCGATTGACATTTCGGGCACATAAAATCAATGACTATTGAGCAATGTGACCTGTGTGGGAACCAGAGGAGAAAAAGTGAGAGAAAGAGGAGAGAGAGAAATATATAAAGATAGAACTAGATAAAGAGAGGGAGAGAAGAAGAGAAGAGAAGGGGAGAAGGAGAGGAAAGAAGGAGAGAATGAAAGAAGGAGAGGACAGAAGGAGAGAAGGAGAGAAGGAGAGAAGGATAGAAGGAGAGAATGAATGAAGTAGAGAAGGAGAGGAGAGGAGAGAAGGAGAGAAGGAGAGAAGGAGAGAAGGAGAGAATGATAGAAGGATAGAAGAAGAGAAGCAGAAAAGAAGAGAAGAAGAAAAGGAGAGAAGGAGGGAAGGATAATTCTGCTCAATGGGATATGAGTTACCTCGTATTCCATTGGAGCAAGAATTCAGTACTGGGAGTCTGCATTAGTGTTGTTGGTGCTCACGCCCTCGCAGGCGTGTGTGGTGGGGAGGGCGTGAGGAAGTCGTCCGTCTCTTATGAGTAGGACGACCCCTGTGAAGGTGAGGGTGGCTCTAGATCCCCAGGGGGATCCGGGCTCGGGGAGTGGGAGGAGTGGCTGGGTCCGGGGGATGGGGAGGGGTGGCAATCCTGAGGGGGCGGGGTGGATGATGCCCGCGCATTGGGCGGAGCATCCTGGTGGCGTTGGGGGGGGGGGGCGGTCGTTTGAGCCGTCCGCTAGGGGAGCCGGGCGTGAGGCCGGCGGCGGAGCGACATGGTGGAGGTGGGGGAGCCGTGCGTCGGAGGGGCCCGCGTCTGAAGCGGGGCGCGTGGCCGGCGGCGGGCGGCCTGTCGACGGTGTTGGTGCCGGGGAGCGGGGAGCCTGCCGTGGTGGCGGGGGACTTCGTCGGAGGCGGGGGAGGGGGGAAGGGAGGATGGGAGGGCTCGAAGGGCTCTGGATGGAAGGGGCGAGGTCGGGCGGCCGCCTCGGCTGGAGTCGGCCACAGTGGAGCCAGACGGGGCCGGGTCCAGACAGCTGGTGGGGTGGGCGTCGGGGTGGCCCGCGCTGCGTAGCGCCGCTGCTGCCGCTCCTTGGCCTCTAGCCAGGCCGGGCAACGCAGGGACGACGCGGGGTGGGGTCCCTGGCACGCCACGCATCGTACCTCCTCTGATGCGCATGCGTCCGTCGGGTGGACTCCAGCGCAGCGCCCACAGATCGGTTCTTTGGCTCGGCATGCCCTGGTCAGGTGGCCATAACGCTGGCAGTGTGCAGCGGGCCGGGGGCGGGGTCCACGGGCGAAGGCCGATCCTCAGGTATCCGGCCATCAGGTGGCTCGGAGGGGTCAGGGACCTGAACCCGAACTTGATAACCTGGCCGGGTCGGCGGCTGAGGCGGGTGACCTCGCACACCCCTTTGGGGATGGAGCTCCGCGAGCTCCGGGGCGTACGCGGTCACCCACGTCAGATTGAGTCGGTCGGCCAGCTCTATGATGATCTCTTCACCGAGGAAGCGGCAGATGTTGAGGAGGGCGCGGGCTTGGGTCGCTTCCTTTGCCCTCACCAGGAGGGCCCCGGACCGGAGAACCTTGGCTGAGGCCACCTCCCCGGTCCACTCATCTATCTGCCTCGCTATGGCGAAGGGCGATGTCCTTGCGAAGGAATCTTCCTTCCTGGCTAGCAGCAGGAAAGACTCCCTCAGGAGGGTCCCGGGAAGGGGGCAAACGGGCTCCCGGCCGGGGCTGGCGTCCTCCGTCCTCCGAGGGGGCGGGGGGGGGCCGGGCATACCGGGGCGGGGGTGGGGGTGCTTACCCCAGGGGGGGAGGAGAGTGCTTGTGTAGAAGGGCGCCCTGAAGGGGTGCTGCAAGGAAAAGTGTGAAGAGAACTGTCGTGCGAAAGGGGGAGAGAGACACAGTGTTTGGAGGGATGGGAGTAGCCGAACAGAGGCGGGCGCAGTCACGGTCAAAGACCGCTAGCCCGATCCATTAAACCAGAAAGATTTAATGGATCTGTCTGTCGGCTCTATCGGCTCTAACCTATTGGGTGGGATGGGACAAAAACAATAAAAACTGACCGCTGTTACAAGTCGGTTTCCCGACGGGCCGAAGGGGAGTGGGAGGGGGGGGGCTACGCCGGCTATTCCGGCGAGCAACTGACTAGTGGCGTCAGCCGGCTAGTCCGGCTAACAACCAACTAGTGGTATGGGTGTCTGACATCACCCGGAGGAGCGGAGCTTCCCGTAGATGCCCTGGGAAGGACATCTACGAGACAGCTGGAAGGGAGGGAGTGGGCTTTCTTCTGCGAGCAGCTTCGCAGTTTGATCACTGAGCTAACAGGTCTTCTCAAGCCAACTCACCTCACATGCACCGTTCTACAAGCACCATTCTCAGCAACCGCGTGCTCGATCATTATGAAACCTTCACAAACGGTCAGGCGTGTACCAAAGGCGTGCGGTTTGGACTTACGTGACTTTGAGTCATTCAGTTCACTGGCATAATTTAAATCCCGTTTTGGAGACATGTTCAACTAGTTCAGTTTTGTAGTCCTGTTGTTCTATGTATTAGTGCATGATGTCATCCTTTCCAAGAAGCTCACTGTGATATGTCTCCTTGGTGGAAGCAAACAAGGTATTAGTTGTATTTGCAATATTTGCAGGTAGTGGGGAAAAAAAGGTGCTGCTGAGTAAACCTAGCCACTTCACACCAACCATTTGCCACTTCACACCACCATGTAGCTTAGCTGCTTGTTTCATCCGTGCTCCTCCCCCCCCCCGCTGAATGACGTTGAAACAATGAAAAATATAGCTGGCCTGAAATAGCGCCAAATGCTGACGTGCCGGAGAGGCATTGGAACACATTTCCTATATCAATATGGTGAAAACGTTGATTGTGGTAGCGAACATAATTTACAAAATTTAATTTAAGAAGACAAAAACTGTATTTTCATGAATTCAAAACAAGTTCTTATTTCATGTTAGTTTCTACTTACATTCTTGTAACTCAGTGGCACTGCTGTTCAGTGTGCAAAATACACATGCAGAACTGAAGAGATATTTATGCCAATTTTAATAGTGGTTGCTAAGCAAATAAATACTTCAGCTGATGGCAGTATGACCACTGCCACTGAAAAGGACAGCAGGCAAGGATAAAACTAGCATCTAAGCTACATCGGATAGCTCGGGTGAAATGGCTTGGTTTACTCAGCAGGACCTTTTGAATGCACTACGGACTACATGAATACAAAATACTGGTCGCCCATTCCACGACAAATGGACAAGGCCATAACACCCAATATTTTATATTTTGATGATATTTTTTGTGTGGAGTTATCTGATGCATCGAAGCCAGCTGTGCCATTTTTAGAAAGATCAGGTCAACGGTCAAGGAGTTATAGCCTCGGGAATTTCTGAGATGTCACCAAACAAGGGTGTCTTTTGAGGTCCTTTTGAGGCTATTTCGGAATTTTCGTTTACGGGCCATTTGAAATTGTGACATCGTGACCTAAGGTCACGTTACCTACTTTAACTATCGGGACAGTCACAATGTGATTGAAAAAGGAGCAGAAATGAAGTTCGATGTCTTATCTTTAAAAAAAGGGTTTGTGCCTTTACAAAATATACATATACGTTCAAAATTAGGCATGCATGGTTGTTTTTGCGCTGGTTTATCGTGGTCTGTTTTAATATCTATTTAGAACGGTGCATTACTGAAATACAAGCCTTTTAATGTCCGTGGCACATGGTGGGATAACAATGTTAGTCATCTGATCTTGAGTGTGTGTTGCGCAAGTGTTCTAACTCGTTGTGAAGTCAAGGGCAGAAATGTCTCTGAAGGTGACCCATTCCACGACAAATCGACAAATGAAGGAACTACTTATATAGGGTTAGTTTGTTTCGACAATCCAGCTGTGCAATTTTGGGAAATACCAGAGCAACGGTAAAGGAGTTCTAGCATCGGAAATTTTTGAGAGGTCACCTAAGTCTTTCGAGACCTGGAACTCAATGAAGAGTAACACGAATCGCACGAAGCTATATATCGCTGAACTCGTTATGATCCACTGCATCTTGTGGCGATTTCTAAAGTTTTGTTCACGCGTTTTTTTAATCGTGAGCTTGTGACCTAAGATAACGTGACCTAGTTTGTCCTTCCAGACAGTGACAATGCTATATTGGAAATTCAGAAGCGACGGAGGGTGATTGGTGAAATCCCCAATCGTCACTTGTAAGGAGAAAAGTAAGATAAATGTTTTCACCTGATGCAATATATTTCTGCCTCAATGTCGGCATATTAAAAATGTAATATCATATTTCACCGCCAACACCGAAGAGTTTTTATCACATCACCGCCAATATCTGTAATATCAACCTTCTGGCGGTTCAAACCCCACATTGTGGAAAAGAAAAGATGAATCTCATTGACTGAGTAATCGCATTCATCTCGAACTGCTTGAGAACAGATTTGGCGCGGACGCATCCATTGACACACGCTGAGCCTGAAATGAGTCGCATTAGATCACGAGCCGTCTACGTCGGTGTAATAAAATAAAATAACAAAATTACACAATGCAATGCAATGCAATAATGTGTTGCAGCACAGTACTATAATGCAATGCAATGTAATGATCTCCAGATCTGCAGATTATCCCATAACTTGTCAGATTCCCAGTTCAGACTGATGATCTATAACTGCGATAATATTAATCAATACAATCTGTATCAGCGCGCACACTAACACGCAGAGGTAAAAAAAAGTATCCGTTGTGTCACCGGACAATTTCAGGAACTCAAATGTGTCTCATTTTTCCGTCAAACCCACAAGGAAGGCTCCATTCCCCAGTGGCAGCCAGTAACCATTTCGTGGAAAACAGGCGTGCATCTGAGTTTTTGTTCGTCGATGGGCGTAGGGAGGCGGGGTACCGTGGGTGCCTACTGCACAGGCAGCCCCCCCTCACCCCTCCTTATTTTACATGCTGCACCATCTATATCAGCTAAAGTTGATCATAGCAGAATTGTTCGTACCGTGAGATGCATACCAGGGTACAAACAGGCCTAATCCGGTGATATTTTTGCTAAAAATGGAGGGGGTCGCGAACATGAGGTTGAAAACTCCTTGGCACTGTCACTTTCTTGTCAGCTCCTACAACCGAACGTTAGGTATGCCAAGTATAAAAATAATTATTTATTTTTAAAAAAATTTGATGGGGAAAATGTCATTCGATGCAAAATGACCTTTCACATACATTAAGCTGTTGTTCATACCCAAAAATCATAGGCATTTCAGGGGGATGAATAAGGGAGAAATGCACCAACATGTCCCCCAAAATGACTGCCTGGACACTTCTTCGGTACAACCAAAATTTTCAAAGGGTCTCAAATGTGTACAATGAATATTTAGGGAAATTTAGAAAGTTCCAGCTCAATAGCTCTCAGAATTTGGCAATGGCACACAAAACACACTTCAGGCCACTTCTGACACACTTCAAACACACTTCTGAAGCCTTGATCTGAAGATCTTGACATGATATTTTTTTAGATATTCCTTCCAACATCATCTAATTATTGTTTTTAGGTTTGTTCGAGAAATTGTTTCATCATTGCAAAATAAATCAATGCAGAAAAGAAGGTTTTCTTAATGAAGAAACCATTTTGTGTGTAAAGATAATACAAGCCGATAAATACAATGGCTCTACCTACCAACTTGGTGAGAGCTCAGGGCAATTTCCTACCAGAATTTGGCCTGGTAGATCCAGTACTAGCACAATTGTATAACTGAACTGAAGGTACAAATCCTTTAAAACCTTATTTACCAGACTCACCTCCAATTTTCCATGCCTGTCTCCACCTTCCTCCAACACCGAATGAATCATTGCGGATTTGATATGGCTCTTTAGCCCATGGATGCTTTGATACACAGTGCCGCTTCAGGTTTCTTCTTTCACCACTGAATTTACACACACCACCATCCTTGGATTTTTCACCACACTGCACAATCTGCCTTGAGAGTCAGTTTGAAGTTGAAGGCCTTGCTCTCTTTGCTGGCTTTTTTATCCCCATGCTTTCTTGTCAAGGCTCATCTGGATCTGGGCCCACGCCAGTAAATCCAGGCATATTTGGCATGCCTAGTCTTCTCTCAGGATTATATCTCTGCAAAAATCGGCTCCTGAACGGATAGTTTAATCACCTACTACCACCTAGGTAGGTATCTGTTGCAGGAACTTGATAGGCAACTGTTACCGTGACGAGACAGACGAGACCAAACAGAACGCGTCCTTCGAAGCAAACTCAAGCACCCAATGCGCTCGATTCTCATTGGCTCAGAAGAGAGCTTCCATCTCCGCCGGCGCTACCAAATTTGGGCCAGCAGCACATTTGCCAAGCTCACGACCAAAATTCGACAACATTCCTGAGTGTCTCATTTTGTCACCGGTGAGACACCGGCGGTCGGGAGACGCGCCATGCTAACGCAATGGCGCGTCGGTTTGGACGGTAAGCGTAACGTTCGCCAAGATCCTTGTCCTAATTTCCGCCAACATTCAGGCGACAAAAAGGACAAGGTGCACAAGTTTTGTTGTTTTTTTACTTGTTTTGCTCATTTTTATCACTTTTATAAGTGCTTTCTGAGTGAGGCGAGAGAATGAGAGTAGGTGCATAGGTAGGTATATTAACAGTGCCAGCACTGGCTTTTGTGTCTCCTCTGGGCCTCTTTCAGTTAGCAATTGTGTCACCGGAGTAAACGGCAGAACGATGACTTTTTTACCTCTGCTAACACGTCTCACTTCATCCAACTACCGTTAACACACGACTTGCATCGGTAAGCAGTTCATGAACTATTACGGTGCTGTGGGTCACTGGTGCGAACGTGTCGTACCCCTGTGTTCCCTTCACCGTGATGGCTTTCGAGGAGCGCTCGGTGAGGTGGGTCGTGACGCCCATTGCCTCCTGCTTTGATACAAATTTGAATTTGATGCAGCTGGCTAGTTTGTGCGACAGATGCTCAAACATGTTCTCGGCCGTCAGTATCTGGTTGTTAAGCGGGTGCTTGAGGCTCTCTTGAGCCGCGGCACGCTTGGCTGTGCCCCCGATGCCGTCGCGAGCGTCATTGCCATGACAAAAGTAACTCACAGGATACCCCAAAATCTGTCTCATGGTGGCACACATTGACGAAGTCATGCTTATTCGTATACTGTCATCTGTGACATACATATTTTTAGGTCAGGTACTGCGGTTCGAATTGCTTGGATAAGCCGTTGCAGGAACGCATGCACCATGTCGGTGTTGCGCTTTGTGCCGACAGAGATACAGCAGTAGCCCCTGATGGCACAGTACCGTCCTCACGCCAGTACAATACAAACGGGTGCACGGTACACTGGAACGAATTCCAGTGGAAGCCTTGAGCTGCATCCTGCACCACAAATGAATAATTTTCAGCGAAATCGTACTAGACAATCACTTCGCCCTCCTTGCCTGTGGCCTTTGCGCAGATGAAGTGCTGGCCTTGTTTGTCAGCCATAAAGTGGTGTCTGGTCAGCTTCGCGGTTGGCTGGCTCAAATATCGCATGCATTTCCTCATTGGGCTAGACTATTTCTGCGTGTGTACAGCGATGCATGTTCATCAACTGTTTGTACATAATCTCATTATCCATGTCATCAGCTGGGGCTAAATCACCTTCACTCTCTTCTGATTTGTCCGCGAGTATAATCCTCAGAAAGTTCATCACCCCGTCTTCACCAGGCCAGTTCCTACAGTTGTGCATCATGCAATCACGGTTTTCCGTGCCAAATACAACGTGATCGAGGGAGTTACGGTATTTGAGACTGGGAAGGCCGAGAGCGGATATGAGCCGTTTTGGGTTTTGATGATAAGTGCACATGCACACCGAGTGCGTTCCACTGCTGCGTGCCAAGACGCAATGCTTCGGACGAAGGGCAGCGAAGGTTAAGAAGCTGGTGCGAGAGTTTTCAGAGTTCTGCTTGTACAGATCATATATCTCACACAAATTTCCCAAAGCAAGCCTTTCCTGAACTTTACATTTGGTTCCATCAACATGTCGCACCGTGACACGGTCGGTGCTGCCGAGACACATCCGGCTGATCTGATCCGACTCATAAACTGGTCCGCTGGTCCGCTTTACTTTCACCTTGACTGAGTCCTACACCATCAGAAATTTCCTCGCTTCACAGGCAGAACGTTCAGCGAGAGTGAGCAGTGAACAGTGCGCACCAAAACACGGTGCCGCCCCTTGTTTCTGCCCTTCCTGATATTTCACTACATTCACAGATTGTTATTTTCACGAGGCAATAAATGGTTGTGTGAATGGTTTATCGGTTATCGGAATGTGATTGCTATATTGTGAATGTTTCTCTCTCCTTGTACTTCATGGTAAGGTATAACTCGTAAATCATCTACTACCAGAATTTGGAGATATTTCTGCCATTTTGTTTAACCCATGACCTCACGAGTTAGAACACTTGTGCAATATAACATTCAAGATCCGATGACAAACGTTATTATCCCATCACGGGTCTCGAACGTCAAAAGCCTTGTATTTCAGTAATATAGCGTTCTAAGTACATATTCATACAGGCCACGATAAACTAGTGAAAAAACAGCCATACATGCCTAATTTTGAACGGATATGTAGAGTTTTCGAAGCAAAACCTATTTTTTGCTTCGTAAGATAAGATATCGAACTATATTTCTGCACTTTTTCAAGCCGCATTGTTACTGTCCGAAAGGTAAAATAGGTCACGTGTCCTTAGGCCACGAGGTCACGAGTTCAATTATACCGTGAACGAAAATTTCAAAATAGCCAAAATATGCAGTGGATCATTGTGAGTTCATCGATATATACTTTTGTACAATTCAGATGTTCTTCGTTGAGTAAAAGACCTCAAAAGATACCTTTGTTAGGTGACATCTAAAAAATTCCCAAGGCTATAACTCCTTGACCGTTGACCTGATCTTTCTAAAAATGATACGGCTGGATTCGCCGCATCAGATAACCCGACACAATATTTTCATCAAAATATAAAATATTGGGTGTTATTTTGGCCCTTTCACTTGTCGATTTGTCATGGAATGGGCTCGGTACATTTGCAGCTTAAGGACATTTTTTAATCCTTGGATTTTGTTCTCCAAATGCAATGTTTATGAATGTGTTAACATGATGCGACCACTTATTTCCTCTGCAAATGCATACTTTTCAGTTGGGAGACAACATATCACCTAAAAAGAGCCTTGAAGTTTCGATCTATATCATAAAAAGTAATGTTCAACATAAAAAGGGAATATAACTTAACCTAACCTAGCCTAAGCTTCCATGTAGGAAAACAATTTTTTTTCAAAATGAAAATGTTTAGCCAATTCAATGGCCGTTTTACGTCATGAGTTGCAAAGCAATCCGGCTCATCTACGTCCGATGGCTCTTCTTGGTAGTTGTTTTACGCTGTGTTATTTTTTCGTCTAAAGAAATTCGGCTCGTCTGAATCCGACGGCACAGATAGGTAACCATTTAGTTATAATGGGCAAGCAAATCGGCTCATGCTCATGATGCCATTCGTGGATGGCTATTTACGTGTTTCCCACGAGTGTATCGCGGGCATGCTTTGCGTGTTGACATGAGTGCTGGTGGTGTGGTGTCTGCAGTGCTGGTGGTGTGGTGTTGCGTGCTGGTGGTGTGGTGTGGTGTTGTTTGCGTGTTGACATGAGTGCTGGTGGTGTGGTGTTGCGTGCTGGTGGTGTGGTGTTGGTGCTGGTGGTGTGGTGTTGCGTGCTGTGGTGTGGGTGGTGTGCTTTGTTGCATGGTGCTGGTGGTGTGGTGTCTGCAGTGCTTCTCTGGGTAACCGTTTACGTTATGAGTTGCAACGCAAATCGGCTCATCTATATCCGATGGCTCCTCTGGGTAGTCGTTTAACGTTACGCTATTTTTTTAATTTCTATGTTCTCCTAAAGCAAGTCGGCTCATCTACTTCCGACGGCACTGCTAGGTTAGCATTTATGTCTAATTGGAAAGCAAATCGGCTCATGTACGTCCGACGCCATGCGGGGATGGATATTTACGTGTTTCCTATGAGTGTTTCGCGCTTATGCATTGCGAGTTCATGCGAGTGTTGGTGGTGTGGTGCCTACAGTGTTCCTGGTAGTTTTGCGGCATACAGATATTCAAATAGCAATTGAAGAAGTTCTGGGTGCTTGTCACCGAGAAGCGATGGAAGCAATAGGATGATACCCTCTCTTTGGCAGAATACCTTAAGTGGTTGTCTTTGAGAGCTAAAGATACTGCAGTCCAGCAGGATGTGGCTAATACTTAACGTGGTGTTGCAAGTGTCGCAGTGAGGTGTTGTGTATTGGTCACCCTCTAATTGAGGCTGTGTTAGTTTTGTGCAACCAGTTCTAAGTCCAGTGAGGATGGCCTCTTTTTGTCGGTGGGATTGATTTTATGTGTTCCATGTGCCTATCGCTGGTTTGATTGCGTGGGTGTGGTTTGAATTGTGTTGTGTTGAATTGTGTTGTGTCCATGTGTTCTGTTGATGCTGGCGAATGCGGCATTGTAGGAGTGCTTTGCAATCGTCTACCGAATATTCCACGCTGGGGTAAGTGTTCGATGCTAAGGCTCCCTTTGCGAGTCGGTCTGCTTCTTCGTTACCTGGGATGTTGGCGTGGCCCGGAATCCAGAGGAAGAAAAAGTTCATGTTTACGTTATGGGCCACGATTCGTTGGATTCTATCAATGACGTGATGTGGACAATCGTGGGCGTTGCTAATTGACTGAAGGACAGATTTGGAGTCTGAGCAAATCACTATGTTTCGAGCTTTACGCCTCATGAGAATGGAGATAGCGGCCAGAATGATCATTGCTTCAGCAGAGTAGATGGAGAAGATATCCGGTAGACGCTTGGAAAGTCTGAGACCTGGTCCAGTGATGCCGATGCTTACCTTAGCCTCGTGTTTCGACCCATCCGTGAATACGAGTGTTTTGTGATTGTTGTCATCGGCGAACTTGTGGAAGATGCCAAGAATTTCCGCCGATGTGATAGTGGATTTCTTCTCGGAGAGCACGTACTCGACCTTTGGTTGACTGAGAGTCCAGAATGGCCTGGTGGGCAGTCGAGCTGCAATGGCTGGCATTGTGAGGTTAAGATCTGAGAGAGCCGTGCCAATTTGAATGCTATATGGTGGAAGTTTGCGCCCAAATCGGCTCTTGTCGTATCTGTCGGACGTAAAGCAGCGCTGTGCCGGATGAGTTTTATAGATTTGATTTTGATGTGGTAGCGGTACAGTTGTTGTGTCCTCCTGAAGTGGAGTGGGGCGCGTTTGAGTCCACTAGAAGAATGGCTATCGGTGTGGTGCTGAGGGCACCTGTGGCTGTTCTGATGCCGCTGTTTTGGATGATTTCTAACTTTTGGCTCTGGCTTTCTGAAATGGTACAAAAATGATGCTGTTGTATTCTATGATGGGTCGTATGATAGATGAGTAGAGTCGCAGTAGTGTTTCCTGTCTCCGCCGCAGTATGTGCCTGCAAGTGCACGGAGCATGTTGACGCGCTTCGCGCATCGCTTCGAGATGGAGGTGGTGTGGGTGTTGAAACTGAGTTTTTCGTCTAAATGCACTCCTAAGAACTTGAAGCTTTTCACATGGTCGATGGCTTTGCCATCGATTTTAAGTAGAGTTTTTGGTGTGGGGCGGAGACGACTATATGTGACGTTGGCCGATTTTTATGCGGACAGGGTAAAGTCCCAAGTTTTGCAACACTGCAATGTGGCCTAGACCGGCTCGAATTTTTTTTTTCAGCTTTAAGGAAGCATTGTGGTGTTGTCCAAATGGCTATGTCGTCCGCAAAAGTCAGTATTGAAGTGAAGTATCCGTGTGGTCGGCAAGTATGTCGGTGATCATGATGATGAAGAGGCTCGGTGAGAGCACGCTCCCATACGCCAGGCCCTGCTCCTGAGTTGTGGTGCTTGATGTGACTCTGCTGCATCGTACCTTAAGGATCCTGTCTCTGATGAAGTTAAGAATGAAGTGTGCCATGTGTCCGCGTCGGCCTATCATGTAGAGTTTGTGTGTCAGTGCGGCCTTGTGTACTCGGTCGAATGCGGCAGTGATGTCTAAGTAGGCAGCTATTGTTGTGCGTTTGGTGCGTAGACCACTTTTGATGGCATGCACTAATCTAATGAGAATGTCTGTAGTTGATTTTTTTATGCTGGAAGCCGCACTGAAATTCGTCTAGCAGGTCGTTGTGTTCCAGAAATTTCCTCAATCGTGTGTTGACCATGCGCTCGACCAACTTGCTAGCACAGCTAGTAAGTGAATTGGGTTTATAACCTTTTGGGGTGGAGTGATCTTTGTACAACTTTGGCAATGGAATGACTACGCTCTCCCGCCAGGAGACGGGAAAGGTGTCGCTTTGGTACAGTTCATTTATGGCCGCTAGTAGGTACGCTAGTAAATTTTTGTTAAGAAGTTTAAAAAACTGGTAATGGATGTCGTCCGGCTCAACCAACGTGCTTCCCCACTTGCTGAGGGCAAGGTGTAATTCGTACATAGCAACTGATTTTAGATTACTCTATTGCTAGAGCTAAAATTTGCTTTGGAGGCAAGGGCGTCTAGAGCACTTACTATAGTGGTGTCGTATTGCTGTTGCCAGATACGCTGGCGTAGTGTAGTTTAAAGTGGTCCACAACTGGTTGTGGGTCAGTGATGTGCTGTCCTTTCACCGTCGGCTGGGGGAAGGGGCCTGTTGTGGGACGTTTCAGGTTGAAACGCTTCATCAGGTCCCAGATTCTGCAGGTATGGATGAACCTATTGAATTTGGAGGCAAAAGACTGCCAACAGTGTTGGCGTGCTGTTCGAATTGTGTACCGGCAGTGTTTTTGAGATTGTCTGTATGCTGATAGGTGTGCTTCGCACACGCATCTTTTGAATTGTTTGTGGGCACGGCGCCATGCGGCGAGTGCCCTTTGACAGTCCGGGGTCCACCATGGCGTAGATGCCTTTTCCCTAGGTTTGTTGCTTTTTGGGACTGAGTCTCGTGCTGCTGAGCTGATGGCCCTTAACATTGTTTTGATTTTGCTGTTCTCTGAAGTTGCTAGGTTGAGGTCCACCTGATCCTCAAATTTAGCCCAGTCCGCTCTTTTCAAGTTCCAAGATGGACTAAGTAGCTTAGTATGGTGGATAGCGTTCGTGCTGAGCCTAATTGTGATTGGGTAGTGGTCGCTCATCCCGGGAACGCCTGAAACCGACCAGTCAAATAGTGAGCTTAGTCGCTGGGAGCAGCACATTAAGTCAATGCAACCGTCCGATTAGGGCCTGTCATACTCCGGTGCCAAAAAAAAATTGAAGGAAATTTTAACATGAGGGGTGTCTAAATGATGTAGGTTTTCATAAGGAATTCAAATATGAGTTTATTTTTGGGGGATAGGATAACTATAACCTACATCAATCATGTAGTGTATAATCGCAAATTTTACCCTTTCGAGCCCCTTTTTAAGATATTAAGAGATATAAGGGAAATCATGTATATTGACAAAGTCAAGTGAAGTTTACATCTTTATTAACACGCGCCCTGGGGGGCCTCTGAAAATTACGCGCACTGGAGGGGGGGGGGGCGGATTCCGCCCCTCTAAGATATCGGCTCCTATTAAAGCTGTAGTAACGAAGTTATCAGGGTGGATGGGTACGGTAGTGAACTCTATTGTGTGCAAATTTCATGACCTTAGGTTAATATCTTCAAGGTCAAATGAGGTCACATGTCACAATTTGCTTGTTTTGCATGGCTTGGCTTGTCATTGTTATGGATCGCTGCGATTGTGTTTAAATGCTCTAAAATGGGCATCAATGATGTTTTGGACACGATGTAACAGAGTTCATATAAAATTATACTATTGTCTATCCCGTAACTGTAATTGAAATAATCCCGTAAGTCTGCCGATTGTAATAGTGTACCGTAAATGTAACATAGGTACCGTCACTAAATGCAGGCCAACTTCCCCCGTCGATCTTTCCAGAACAGGGATGTGACGTAAATGGGCGTTTGCCTCCTCGACCAATAAGAAGCCGGGGGTCTGTGCCCGTGAGGGGCCCCACGTCGGGCGGCCGGTCCGTCAGGCTTCGATTCTCAAGGCGAGCGGACCGCTGCTGAACGGTCTGGCGCGCGCTCACTTCCCAACTAAATTCGATCTCTAAATTCGTAGAAAAGGCAATATCACGGCTTTCCTTCATAGAAGAAAGTTCTGTTCTCCGTCTGTCTGTCTCGTGTGATCGTACGAGTGCTGCAGTGAAAATACAGTCAGCTGTAAGCGTTGGTGCGTTGGTGCTACAGCGTTGGTGCTTTCACAACCGGGGTTATCGAAACGCGAAGTCCATTAGACTATTTCACTAGCCGATAAAGGAACTTTCCTACAACGACTAATGATGCAATACAGATGGTCGATAGAGCATTTGACCTCAGGTCACCTATATAGCAGCACTTTATCAGGTCAGTTACCTGTTCCAGTTACCGGAACCGGGCTGCCCGTCCGACTGCTCCGTCGGGCGGCTCGGCGCAATTGGCTTCGCGAAGAAAGGAGTGAAGTACATGAATGAAGTATGGAAACGCTTATGTACACAACGACAAACAGTAGTTTTCAGGATGTGTGTGGAGTAACATGCAAAATGACATCAATCGCATGACAGTCATTTGCATTTATGGCAACATTACAGTTGACCAAGTTTGGTTCCATTAACCTGTCATGAACTTGACCTGACTTGACCTCGGTGACCTAATATGAACTTGACGCATAACCATAGCATAACCATATACATCATATACCTTTAGCATAACCATGTAGCATAACCATATACATAACCATATACATCAAACAAGTCGCTAGTTTTCCCACGAACACTTCCCTTTTGCGGATATACGAGAAGCGCATCAGTGCCGATTTTTGTGGTCTGGCGCTACGGAATGTTTTGAATTTAACGGCCTCTAACTCGAAAAAATGTTCGCCCGATTTCTGTTTTTCTTGCTTTCAACGACGCGCCGAACATGTCGAAGCAGGTACGCAAAAATGGCGTATATCGACCGGTAAAATCGGGAGTTATGTACGAAAAACCGGAGGGGTGGGCGTATTTCTCCCCCCCCCCTCCAGTACGCGTTTTAACAGGTAAACTGCATGCATATCACTGGATACAATTAGAAGGAACAATTCGTGACTTCCATAACCCTGCCAGGTTGTACAAGTCCTGCTTTGACTCATTCTTGGACATCAGGCTCCTACTGGTCTCCTGAGCCCTGATCCCTCCATACCACTTTTCCTGTGCGAAGTACTTAGCAGAAGCATCAGTCACCATTTTAACAACTCTCAATACGTCGTGTGTGGCAAGGCCAGCTGAGTACCTCCATGGCGGTGTCGATGAAGTTCTTCATCTCTGAGTTGCTTAGGGAGCACATGAGAATCGGCTCTTACACAAAATCTGACCAGCTGATCAAGTCGACAATGCTGAAAGCATCACGATTGATATCAGGTGTCCTTCTGGTTCTGACATAGGAGTCTCTCAGCTGAGTGTCTGGGTCCTCCTCTCCCCTGATGGCGACCCTCTCCACCCCCTCAATCCTTTCCTTTTGATAATCAGGGCACAGGAGTGTTTGGATTATGGCTTCACTGTGGGCATGCCAAGAAGATACTCTCGCAGTCGGCATCATAAGGTCCAGCACCTCCTTCCCTTGGGACATGAGGCAGTCCAGCTGAAACAGGACGTGTCTAGGCCCTTCGATCCAGGAGTGCTTGACCTTCACAGTGAACGAACATGGATAGTGTAGTCGATGGATAGTGTAGTCCAATGATGAATTGCACAATTAATTGCAGATACTTCAAGTTCTTTCCTTTAAGTCCGTGCCTTAACACCCAGAGCCTCAGAAGTCTGCTCGTTGTAATGAACCAACTACTGTGATTCACTGGCCAATCTCCAACAGGTCCAACCGTGCAAGAAACACTCTATCCCTGACTGTACAGACAATCTTAGAGCCATAGTGTTGTCCAGTTGATAGGTCGTGCGCCTTGTTAGGCAGCTTGATTAGTGAAGGCCCAGTAGAGATCCGGGGAAGTTTGTATTCGTATCCAAGTGTGTAACAGAATCAAGGAGCTTTCCTATTGGCTCAGAGAATGTGTTGTTTGACAGAGTATGAGCATCAGGGTCAACAACGAGACGGTGCAAGGGAAGTTCAACAGTGTGCAGGCTGCACACCAACCAGATCAGCTTTTTCCCCAGGTGCAGCTCCAGCTTCTGCATAACTTCCGCATTCACACCAGTGTTCATATTTCTTGAGTCTCCTCCAATGGCCCACAAGGTCGTATCAAAACCCCTGTCTTTCATGCAGGAAAATAGGACCTTGGCAATCTACTCAGCATGTGATTGCTCTTTAGTTCCTTTCTCTGAGGTAAAGTGGAGCAGATAATAGCTGCCAGGTTCACTAGCAACATCATAATGTTTTCCTTTGATCTGTGCAGTAAAAGATTGGTAACTGCCCTCAGTTTCCATCAAATCCATCACCACACTGGTCAGGTCAATCCGCCCATCAATGAGGATGCAGGATTGGAATCTCATCACAGTTGTTCTGTACCCTCGCTGCAGGCTCACGGGCAACTTCAGGAAAGAGCCCAACTTCAGGGACAAAGTCATCCTCAGTACGATTTCTCTCCAATCCCAGATCCCAGCGCTGACAGATCAGGGCTTCCCATTTGGTGGGATCCTTTACGTCCAGCCTTCTCTTTTTGCCCATTGATGAAGGCAAGGTCTTTCACAGGAATCTTTTCTCTCTGCTGCAGGAGCAGTTAATGTGGGCTTGGATGCCACAACTGAGAATTTGACACTTGCAAGTCAAAATATAAAATGCCATGTCTAACTTGGCTACGGCTCTTTAGCATCACGTTTGCCCTTCCCAAGAGAACACTGTACTGCCGAATTCCAGACCTCAATGAGCTTGGACATGATGATGACATTTTCATCGATAACAGGTGACCTGAAAAGAGTATTAGCTTTGCTCCACTGACAAATCGGACCAGGGATATGTCACTCACAACCTGGTCCACTGCGCAGTTCTGTCATCTTCACCCTCAAGTGTCTCCCTCAAGTAGATGCCATACCCCAGGATATCTCTCCCAGTTGGCGATTCAGACACGAACAGCTGCCATCCATTGCCAAAAATATTACTCAAATGAGAACTTCATGTTTTCCTTGTTCTGACTTGAACCATTTATTTAACTAGTTGATAACTCAACACAATATATCATGAAATGTGAATGCAATTCGCACTTCTCCATCCCTTCCCTCCTGGAACAAAATGTCGGACTGGACTCCCTCTCCTCAAACCACAGACCACACAGAGCGAACCGTAGTGACGTCACTTGTATATTGCTCCACAAATATCCCCATCACCACTTATAATTTGTTCGCCAAGAATGTATGCGCCTGAGAGCGTCGCCAGCGTCAATTTTAAAAATTGTATAAACTAAGTCATTTAAATTTATATTTTCACTCGATAAACCTCCTCAAAACACCTATATTGTGATTAGTGCTGAGCTAGATGAGACTAAAAATCAAAGTTAATTCATCCGGGAAAAATAGCAAGATAATACCCAAATTTTACATTATTCAACTGCAAATTGATGTAGGTTACGATTATCAGAATTAAAATGTAAAGTCAGATTTGTGTTCTACACACCAAATTACATTATTTGAACACCCCTCGCAATTGATTTACAAATCGAACTTAAAAAATATGACCCACCCTACTGTCCGGTCCTCCTAAGGTCGGGTTGTAGTGGGTGGCGGCCCCGGTGTTAAGAAGCACTAAGTTGTGGTCCGAAAATAAAATAAACTGGCGAATTTCGCGCCCTCTAGTGTCCGTCTGGTCGCTTCAGGAGGGGTGTTTAGCATTAAAGTCTCCCATAATGAGAACTGGTGGAGGAGCCTGAAGCAGCAAGTCGTTCAGCTCCTGTGGTGTGGGGGTTGCAGCTGACGGTGAAATGCATAGTGAGATGACTGTGGTTTAGCAATGGGCAATTTTGAGGATGACTGCTACGCAATTCAGGGGAGTATTTAACGTTACTCGATGATGAAGTATGCTGTTTGCAATGAGCATGGCTGCGCCACATTTCCTATGTGGGCCGTTTACGTTGTGGATGTGCCAAGTGTAATCTGCGATTTTGTTCCAAGGGGAGTCAGAATCTCGAAAGTGAGTTTCTTGGAGCGCAGCTAGTAATGGTTTTTGTTGCAAGAATTCCGATTTGAATTATATGAAATTGCCTGGAATGGCACCGGTGTTCCACTTCAGAAAAGTCACGTTGCCGAACGCGTTTAGTGATTGTTTGTGCTCCTATGCTAGGGTGGTGTCGGTGTCGAGTTGGGGAGAAAGGTTGAAACGGTGAACGGAGAGAGGGTTCGGAGGTGACCCAGGCAGGAGTGGTAGCCTGGACCTGGTCGCACGGGTCCTGGGAGGTGATTGGGTGGAGTGGCAGCGGGATTTGCGCTTGGGAGGCGCGGTGGGTTGGGACGGGATTCGTTGGTCTGGAGTTGTGGGTTCGACGGACGTCGCAGGAGTGGTAGGTTCAGTCTGAGTGCTGGCCTCAGACGAGGTTTTGGAGTGGGTTTGGGTGGGTGCGCAGGAGGTGGTGGGGGGTTCGGTTTGGCAGGAGAGGATGGTGGCCGTGCACTTGCGGGTGTTCTGGGTGGATGTTGTGGTGGCCTTGGTTCTAGGCCTTGGTTTGGGCCGGCCAAGTGGGTGTGGTAGGGGCCGAGGCCCTGGAGGAGGCAGTGGAGGGAAGGCTTCAGGGTGGCGAAGTGGGCCCTGGCCGGTTGGAGGCGGTGACGCGAAGGGGTACGGCCAGGTCCCGTTGGGGATGGGTGGGTACCGGTGGGGGATAGGATGGAGACCAGATCTGGGTCTGATGGGTGTTGGAGGAGGGGTGATGCGGGGTGGATATGGGAGGCCGTGCTTGAGGTGGGATGGTGGTGGGCATGGGCCGGTTCTGAGGGGGATGGGAAGGGAAGGAGGCCCGGTCCTCGGTGGGGTGGACGTGGGAAGCCGGGCCCGCGGTGGAAAACGTGTAGGAGGAGGCCGGGTCTAGGGTGAAGGGGATGTGGATAAGGGCCAGGTCTGAAGTGGAGTGGATGTGGGAGGAGGCCACGTCCGGGGTAGGGTGGCGTGGGAAGGAGTGGTGATCGGTGAGGTCGAGGGGCGGTGGGCCGGGGAAGTCTGGGATCGGTGGGGCGGTTGAGGCGAGGGTCGGCAGAGCGTTGAGGAAGGAGGTGTGCCGGGCTCCGGGAGTCGGCTGCTGGTGGGATGGTAGGGCGGGTGGGAGCTGGTGATGGAGGCGGTGTGGGTTTAAGTGTGGAGAACGTCGCTGCGTAGCTTCGCCCGGCGGTAGGTGCAGTGTGGGAAGGTGCGGTTATGGAGGTGGGAGTGTCAGTGGTGGTGGTGCTCCGTAAGTGCTGTCGTGCTGTTGCATGTGGCACCCTGTGAGTTTCTGCATACCGGCACACCTCCCTCTCGTATGCCCACTTGGGGAAATCGGGGTATATGGCGGGGTGCGGCCCATCACAGCCTGCACACCTCCTTTCGGAGAAGTTGCAGTCGAATGCCGTGTGGTGACCAGCGCACTGACTCCATCTGGGAGTTGGCGACGCGCATGCGCGTTCGCCATGTCCATAACGCAAACAGAACCGGCACCGTAGTGGCAAAGGCACGTAGAGGCGTACCTCGTAGGCCTTGTTGTGTATGTGGACATGTGATGACAGGTGTTGTGAGTTGAAAGTCAGTACTAGAAGTTTGTGAATCGAACGTGCCTCCCTGGTGACAGGTGTAATCTGGCTGGTTGTGACTGTGGCATCCAGGAGGGCTGAGGCGTCGAACAGTGCAGCGATGCTGTCGAGTGGTAGGTTATCCAGCTTTGGGGCGCAAATGTAGCCCCGGCTGGTCTTCAGAGTGCGGTGTAACGTGAAGGAGCAGCGCTGGTTGTTAAAGGTGGTTGTGTTTAGTAGAGTTTGTGTCCGAGGTGCTCTGTGTTTGGACGATGATTTGTGTGGTGTGCATGCGGACCTTGAAGTGTGTTGAGTTAAGAATGTGTCGGAGTGTCCTCTCGAGAGTGAAAGGAGACTCCTATGTGATGATGTGCCCTGTCTCTGTGTACGTACCTACTAGGTAGGTGCCTTGTGTGGTGCAGGTGGCGGGCGCCATGGTAAGCAAGGGTCGCCCCCCTCCCCTCCCCTCCCCGCAAGTGTCCCTCCTGACTGAAGAACGACCCGGATTCGTTGCACCCTGGACCGAGCTTTCGCTCTCTGGTCCCTGCCCCGGCCGCTATGGCCCAAGACAGTGGGCTCGTCACCGTTAGGTTTCCTCCAGGGGAGTAAAGGTTAGTTACGAGACAGAGAGAAGTTGGGGATTTTGGTGTGGGAGGTTTTCCTTCTGGAGTCGCAGGAGTGCTTCTCTAGGGTCCCTGGAGCTCTTCGTGTCTTTACTTCTTCTGCTGCTACAGGTTTGTCTTCTGCTCAAACCTTGGTCCTTCCTGCTGCTATTCTGGCTTGCTGACTGCGGGTGTCGATCGTGCTCTGAGAAGAGCGCATCTGATCTCAACGTCCGCGCGTGTGTGCCGGCATTGCTGCATGGCGGCACACTTCACTGCCCGCGAAGTGGTTGTCCTCCCCCACTTCCGACACGGCTTTCCCCAGGTCACACAGTAGAAACGAGCCGAGGGATGGACCAGACTGCAGAATTTACACCTCTTCGGCACCCTTGCACCCGTCGGGCGACTCTGAGCCACGACTGCTCGTCGGCAATTCACTGATTCACTGAGTTGTTGCTGGCGCTGGTAAAGCTTGAATCGCTCCATGATGATGTTTTGGCGCGGGATGCAGTAGTCTTCGAAGCGCTGCAGAAGGCATGATAAGCCCAGGTAAGCGGTTTCCCAGTTGGGAAAGTGGGCGTCGACGTCTTGTGCGTCCCTCCCGGCACAATTGAAGAATACCGCGACTCTCACCGGGACCGGCTCGGACGTGAGTTCAGTTGCCGTCACGTAGTATTCCCAGTCCCGACTCCAGGTTCGCCACGTTGTTTCCAGAGCTGGGGCGGATTAATCCAACTTGGCTGGGACTCGGAATGCGACTTGCATGATCCCGCTTCTGACATGCAATGTGTCGTATATTCTTCAATCTTCAAAGACAAAATACACTACTCAGCATCACTGCTTAGCTGAACTTATCCAGTCTCTTTCAAGAGCACACACCACCAGCCATCCTGCTCGCCCAGTTAGGCAGCACTGCTCGGCTCGCCACGCACCAGCCTGTAGAGTACGTTCACACCGCTAGATAGCTACCGGTCTCGCCGGTAGCGACCGTCACACATGGGACCCCACGTTAAAGGTTTAAGGCTTTGGGGGCCGATGCCAACACTAAGACGGCATTGGCCCCCTCAAAAATATATAAAAGAACACCCCTGAACTTGACGCATATGAATGAAAAATAGAGAACAATCCTGAAAATCTGCTACAGGTTCCGTATCTGCAAATGTCTGTCCGCCAGCGATTTTGGGTACCCGTGACAGAGGTGGTCCGAGGCACCCAAATGAGGTGAGGAAGAAAATATCGCGACTGTATCCCCTCCCCCTCCCCAGAACTGAATGTCCTCGGATTTTCCACACTATATTTCTTTGGTTCCGAAAATTCACAGCTGTTTCTATCAGGGGGTGCATTTGGCTGAAAATTTTGAGGTAAGGATGCACTTGAGCCTTTCCGGAGGGGAGCATTTTCCCGGCCAGAGGGGACACCGCCTTCCATGTACATGCGTCCAGATCCCTCTGTATCCGCCCCTGCCTGGGCTTCCAAAAACAGCGCTGGCCTCCCTGGTGCTTTCTTGATGATGTGTAATTTTTCCTTATATAATACATAAGAAAACTATGTTCCAAGGATTTATCAGTGAGATTTCTTCTTCTTGATGGTGGTCGAAATTTATGAGGTTGTTATAGATAACGTAATATACATATATATATGTATATATATATATATATATATATATATATATACATATATATATATACATATATATATATATATATATATATATATATATATATATATATTACATAACATATTATATACATTATACACATAACTGCCGCCCCGGTAGCTCAGTTGGTTAGAGCGCTGACCTGCACTGGTCTCCCCTGTCCTGGCAACACATGGTTTGAGTCGCTTCACGCGCTTGCATTTAGCCCCCGGCTGGGAGGGTCAGTTGGCAGCTGACACGATAAGGCTGGGGACGAGCTGCCGGGCGGCCGTGTCGGTGCATTGACTGCACGTTAAACTTCCGGTCAAAATTCTGCCGTTGAACTGAAATTCATGGATCGGGTGGTGGGGCCAGGGTTCACGCAACAAGCCCTGATTAGCAATATAACCCTAGCTCATAAAGCCACCCCAGTAATAACTGTAGAGAAGTTTTGCTCCCCAGAGCTTATCCGACATTTTTCCTTTCCCAGATGTCTAATAGTCAAACTTCCTTGGCACGTAGATAGCTAGTCATTGGACCTCAACGTTTGCGATATTAAAGACCCCGGTTATGTTCAATGGCTCTGTGTCTCAATATCCGAGCTTTGATCCAAACCTCTTGACAGGCACCTCAAAATCCAGCACGTTTATATAGTGCAATTGATTAGCGATTAAATGGCGATAGTCATCCAAGTTTCAATAGTGCAGCGTGACAGGCGATTCATCACAATAGCCTCATTTGGCTAGACAGCTTCAGCTGCTTCACATACGATTCAAACTGTAATCCCACATATTCATACATCTCAGTCTCCCATCTCAAGTTCCAAGTTCTGATATTCCAAGAGGCAGCAGTGGCAACAGATATTTCAACTTATATACAGACCGGTCTTCATTCGCTCTACGACTTTCACCTCAAAGAACTACATTTCAACGGTCACACAGCGACTCTAGTCAGAGTCCCCAGACATACCTCTGACGACTGGCCTGACAGCCAGTCGCCTTTGCTGGAGGGCCAAGCCCCCAACCGGTCGCGTCGACAGCTCGGTGACAAGTGAGTGAGAGCCCTGGCGGCTGGCCGGCGGCGGCCAGCCGCCCGCCCTCGGCGACCGCTCGGTCGCGCGTCTCCGTGGCAAGTGTGTGCATCTCTCTATCTCGCGCGCCAGTTCACCTCAGGGCCATCGCCCACGACACGTCATGGTCACGCGACGGTCCGAGAACAAAAAGCTTGCAACGAACCCGACGAACTGCACCGCACGCCGGCGGGTCACGCCGTCTCTACCTCAGAGACAGACTACGTCAGCTCAGAGTCGCTCTGAATCTCAGTCCCTCTGTGGGAATCACTGCTGACTGCGTCGTGGCAGCCTCGCGCCGGCCGGCGTTGGACACCAGAGCTGCTGCCTCAGCACATACTTCCAAACAATGCCGACACGGCGGCTCCGCACTGTACACAGACAGCCGGCAGATCGGGGCGCTGCAGCCCAATTGACATTTCACATGTCATAAGACACATACACATTCATCCAGACATGAGAACATTTATCCAGCAGTCGACCGAACACGTGAAGTCAGTTCATAAGACGTTGTTCAGCATCGCGACGAACTCGCCCCGTGTCCGAGAAGCGGAAGTGGCCGGCGGCAGTAGGTTCCAGGCCGAGGCTGCCCGGAAGGAGAAGGCTCTAAGTGACATGCTGAGGCGGAAAGGCGGTGGCTCCAGTGCCCCAGCCACCGTCACACGAGTGGAGTGCCGGGAGACATCCGACCGCCGGCGGAACAAAGAACGGATCGCCTCGGGGGCTCGCGGATCATTCAGGGCTCTGAACACGGCGATGTTGTCGCGGTGGGTGACGAGGTCACGGACACTGCGCCAGCCCAGCGTTGCCACTGTCGGCGAGATATGATCACGACGACGAGCCCCTACAACGATCCTAGCCCCGAAATTGATCGCCTTCTGCACTCGTCCAAGGTGACATTGGGCAGCCCCGCCCCAGACAGTGAGGCAGTATAGGAAGATGTATGGAAAGACGTGAGACTGAATTAGGAGTTTGCGTGCTTCAGGTGTGAGATGGTGACGGATATTGTGGAGACAGAACAAGGTGGAGTTGCACTTTTTGACAACGTGAGATATGTCCTCCTCCCAGGATAGGGTGCGGTCAATGATGACTCCCATCATCTTCACGAATGACGAGGGGGTTAGGACGTGACTGCCAATGTTGAGTTGGTAGGATGTTGCTTTTTTAGGGATTGGGTCGTGCCGACAAACAGTATGGTAGTTTTAGTGGGGTTCATCTTCAAGGAGTTGGATGTGAAGTAAGACTGAATAGCAAGGATGGTGTTTTCCTGCCGGGATTTAAGAACGGGTAATTCATCAGGATGTGCAGAGTCTAGCAGCTGGGTGTCGTCGGCATATGATACCAGACGTCCGTATGGAAGGTACGCTGGCAGGTCATTCATGAAGATGCTAAAGAACAAGGGACCAACCAGGGATCCCTGAGGAACACCATGGGATAGCGGAAGGGATAAAGAGCCACCCCTCACCACCTGCCGCCGGTCAGTAAGGTAGCTGTGAAACCACCTCGGGTCGACGCCGTACCACTGCAGCTTACGCAGGAGGATATCATGGTCGACGCTGTCAAATGCTTTGCTCAGGTCGATTGAGATGGCCGAAGCGATGTGACCAGTGTCGACACGACGTGTGATCCACTCGACAGCGTCGACCAGGGCGTCCTCCGTCGAATGGAATTGCCTGTATGCATACTGGGAGGAGGAAAGAATGTGATTAGTGACTAGATAAGAGGACAGCTGGCTACAGACTACTTTTTCACATAACTTGGATAAGACTGGCAAAATAGACATTGGACGAAAGTTACTGGCGATATCGCGAGGCCCATAATTGTGAAGTGGAACAACAGAAGCAGTTTTCCACGAGGTAGGGAACACGCAGGAGACGACAGAAGTGTTAATGAGGTGAAGTAGGTGAGGCCCGAGAACCGGAAAACAGTTGCGGAGAGCGTTCAGTGGTACGCCATCAACGCCAAACGCTCTCGACGAAGACATCTCACACATGGCTCTGAATAGTTCGGGCAGGGTCACCGGGTATAGCCGGAGCCCGGTGGTAGTCACACAAGGTGGTCGCGGAGGGATGAGTGGAACGCCGCGGTTGCCAGCAACGAGATCAGCGGCAATGCGTGGGCCCACGGAAGCAAAGTGACGATTACATTCGTCAGCCACCGTCGCTGCCAGGCCCCTCACGGCCCCCTCCCCTCCCTGGCCGGTCGGAGCGCAAAGTTCCGGATGTAGCGCCAGAAATTGGCACGGTCTGTCAGCATTTGCGCACACACAAAGTCACGCCTGGCTTTTGCAAACACATTTCACACGGTTTAGCAGCCTACGATAAGCTACCAAGTAATAATCCGTGCGATAGCTCCGCCAAGACTGAAAAGCCTGGTCACGGTCACGCATGAGCTGCAGCAGGTACGGACTGTCACCTACCCACGGGCAACATGCCCGGCGGGGGTGGACGGTCTTGAGCGGACAATGCACGTTCACCGCCACATGCCACAAGTGCATGAACTCCTTTAGTTTCGCGTCCACCCTCGCTGCCCGGTACATACTGCTCCAGTCCGCCTGCAAGAAATGAAGGCACAAGGCGTCCCAGTTAATCTTGCGCCAGGGGCGATAGGTGAAGGACGCCCGGCGACACCGCAGCCCGCGGTAGGGCACGCGCACAATGATTGTTAGATGGTCAGCAATCGGTACGAGCGGCAGCTGAATGGCCGACTCAATATCCGGGACATTGGTGATGATATGGTCCAGCAGTGTTGCCGTCGGCCTCAGATGGGTCGGCTGCCGGACAAGCTGAGAGAGGCCGAGATCCTGCAGCACCTGTCCGTAGCGACGAACACGGGGCAGTCGGAACGAAGAAGGTTAATGTTCATATCGCCCAGGCAAAAGGTTGGCTTCCCGAGACTGACGGCGGCACGCAGCTGGTCTTGTAGCTCGTCCAAGCCGTCAGATACGGGCTCCGATGGCGGGCGGTAAACCACACCCACAGTGACAGCACGGCGTCCCCCGCCACTCACAAATACCCACAGCGTTTTCATTTTGTTAAATTAGGCGCTTCGGCCTCCTTAGACCATTTCGCACCGTTGATGAAAAGTCACAATGTATTAAGTCGTTATAGTCAATTTATAATTCCTGGATCAAGTTGGTTTGTCGTAGAAAAATGAAAAGAAGTTTGATAAGAAACGGGTGATCATCCCCCAACAGTGAGGGCAAAGAGAAAGGGATGTTGTGTGCGTGTCAATAATCGGTCAGTGGTTTTCTATGGTCATGATATTGCGGGCAGTGTAGTAATATATGTGGGATTGTAAGATGAGTGTTACATGATGGGCGTGAAGGCCGAGGTGAAGCAGAATAAATAAATCGATTACTGTGTGAGGTAAGTATGTCCTATGCAGATGCGCGATATGACTTTTTCTTCGTGTCGGTTGATGTGAAATGATGGTGTCCGGATATCGACGACTGGCTTAATGTTCCGTAATTGTGTATGGTTTGTGTTTTGTGTCCAGGTTTGGTTCCAAAAATATCGAATTTTGTGTCGTATTGTTGATTTCATGGCGTCAAAATGTGGTGTGATTTCTGTGATATGTGGTAATTGTAATGGTTCTTTTGCAAGATGATCTGCTTCCTCGTTTCCTGGGATGCCGCAGTGGCTGGGCACCAACAGGAAACGGACCTTCACGCCCATCGAATGAAGTGTTCCTAGTGCTTTATAAATAGAAATATGGCAATGATGTGAAAAGGAAAGTGACGAAAGAGATTGTAAAACAGATTTGGAGGCCGAACAAATGACGATGCTGCGCATGGGGTGACAGAGAAAACGGTTGCGAATATAACGGAGGGCAATGAGGATGGCATGTAATTCAGCGATGAAAATTGATGTTCCGTCTGGTAATCGATGTTGTTTTTTGTATGTTCCCGAAACTATTGCATTGCCGGTAAGGTTAGCGTTTTTAGGACCGTCAGTATAAACGAAAGGTACGTGGTGATAACGAGCCCGAAATTTGTGAAATTTTTGTTTAGTATATTCTGGGCAAAGCTGTGATTTTGGAGTATGGTGAGATACAGAATGTGTCGTTCGGCTATTTGCCACGGTGGTGTAGCTGATAGAGAAATAGAAGTAATGCGTGGAATAGTGAAATGAAGTTGTTCAGAAAATGTTTTGACTAGAGAAGCTATGGTGAGACCCGTTCGCCTTTCGGCTGGACCTAAATAATCATGATGTAAATTTGGGAGAATTTGTAATGACGCGTGTGTGGGGTGGTTTGCGTGAAATTTAATTTTGGAGGCGTACCTAAGTGTTTGTTGCATTCTACGGAGAGCTAGTGGAGGACTTCCCGATTCTGCTTGTAAAGAAATAATGGGTGAAGTAGTCATTGCACCGAGTGCGATACGGATAAATTTATTTTGAATGGTGTCTAATGTGTGTAATGAGGATTTGCTAGCACCGGTATATACTACGGATCCATATTCAATTATGGGTAGAACTAAAGATTTGTAAAGTAGTAGAAGTGTATGACGGTCGGCTCCAAGTGATGAAGAAGTGATGCATCGAAATAAATTCAGTCGGTGAAAACATTTGTACTGGATGTGTTTGATGTGTTTATGCATTGAAAGCCTACGGTCAAAAATAATACCAAGAAATTTAAACGAAGTTACAAAAGGTATATCATTGTTTCCGAGGTGAAGTGGTGTATCTAGGTTTGGACAAGGTGTTGATTTACTAAATATCAGTGTTGCAGATTTTGGGGCCGAAAAATTGAAACCATACTTCAGGGACCATTGATGTATTTTGTCTAGTGCGTTTTGTAGGTGAAATAAATAAAGCTCGTAATTTTGTCCGGAACACCAAATTGCGCTGTCATCGGCAAACAAAGAGTATGATACATTAATAGGCATGTCGGTGAAAAGATCGTCAATGATGAGGTTGAATAAAACTGGTGAAATGCAGCTTCCCTGTGCTAGTCTATTTTGAAGAATATGTGGATCGGAGATGGCTAACCGGCACCTGATGTGGAATGGGCGAGTACCGGATAAAAAACCTACTAAATAATGAGCTCAGTGTCCTTTTATACCGAGTTGCTGAATTTGGAAAAGTAATGCTGGTTTGAAAACCATATCGTAAGCTTTGCTTATGTCTGAAAATACTGCGACTGTGTGTTCATGCTTTTTGTAGCCTAGGCGGATGTCTGTTTCTAACCTAATAAGGTGATCTATTGTGCAGCGTCCTCGCCGAAAAGCACATTGAAAGGGAGATAGAAGTGAATTTGTTTCCAGGTGCCAGGTCAGTCTTTTAATAACTATTCGTTCAAAAAGTTTTCCTAAACAACTGGTGAGTGCAATGAGTCGAAAATTACTTGGGTTACTATGGTCTTTGCCAGGTTTTGGAATGGGGATGATGATAGCTTTTTTTCATGCTTCAGGAAAGATATGATTTGACCATAATGAATTAAATGTGTGTAAGATGCATTGTTTGGTGTGGTCAGATAGATGTCGAAAGAAGGAATAATGTAATTTGTCAGGCCCTACTGAAGTGCTACCGGCGGAGGAAATGGCATTCTCCAGTTCAGAAAGATGAAAAGAATCATTGTAGTACTCGGTATTGTCGGAATCAAAGAGGTCGAGATTGGTGTGAAAAGTGTGTTGCGCATTTTGTAAGAAATTAGGTCGGTAGTTCTCATCGGAGCTATTATGGGCTATGGTATCAGTTATGGTATTTACTATGGTTTGTGGGTCTGTAATGGTGAGATTGTGGATTTTGAGGGCCGGTAGAGATTTAAATGGGGAGCGTCCGGACAAACGTCGGATTAATTGCCATATTTTACTTAAAGGTGTTTGAAAAGTGAGCTGCTGTAAATATGAGGACCATGAACGGCGTTTAGCATCGCGGATGATGCGGTGGGTTCTCGCACGTTCACGGTTACGGGTGGTTACATTTTCTTGATCGGGATGTCGTAAATACTTCCTAAATGCTCTTTTTCTAACCGCAATTGCTTGTGAAATTTATAGACACCACCAAGGTACTGGTTTTCGTTTTGTGAAAGGTTTCGTGAGTGGAATTGTGGTGGATGCTGCTTCGAAAAGTTTGTGTGTAATTGAGTTGATGTTTTCGACGGGAGAAATGTTGGGGTTGTATTGAATATAAGAAAGCTCCTGAAATGTTGTCCAATCGGCTTTTGAAATTTTCCAGCGTGGGATAAAATTGGGTCTGCTATCAGTAGCAGTTGAAAAAGTGGGTATTAATTTGATGGGGTAATGATCGCTGTCATGAATGTCTGTGTCTATGGTCCAATCGAAATCGTTGGCCAGAGTTGGAGAGCAAATTGTCAAATCTATTGCAGTTTCTGTGTTGTGTCCGAGGTGGAACAATGTTGGCTCTCCAGTGTTAAGTATTACTAAATTGTGTCGGTCAAAAATGTGTTGAATAATGCGTCCGCGAGTGTCTGGGTGGGTACATTTTGTATCCCACGCTGGGTTATGAGCGTTGAAATCGCCAAGTAAGATGAACGGGTTCTTGAAGTGTGCTATAAGGTTTTCTAAATGTGTTAAAATATTTGTGTTGTCGGTGTGTTGTGGAATATAGATGGAACACACATCTATATTTCTGCCATGTAAACGTAATGTACAAGGCTTGTAATTGTGTATTAAGTGTAATTTGTGTATGTGTGAAATCATTGTTTATGTAAAGTGCTGTACCGCCACTTCGATGTAATCCACGGACCTCGTCGTGACGATACAATGAATAATTGGAAAGGTTAAAGTTGTATGTATCATTAGGTAAAAACCATGTTTCTTGGAGTGCTATGAGAATAGGTGCGAGAATACTGAAGAAAAAAACAACTTTCATTTCGGCCCAATTTGGAGGTAAGGCTGCGGCAGTTCCATTGTAAAAGTGTAGACATCGGGAAGAAAAGTGTTAGTGTTTGTCTGCACCTTTCGGTGCACGTCGGAGCCAGGAGTGTAGTTCTGGCGGACATGTGGGTTGGGTTCGGACGGTGGCGGTGGGTCCGCCATGGCCGTCCGGCCGACCGGTGACCTTGGCATGATCACGGCGGCCGGCCACTGCCGCGGGGGATGCCCGCCGGCTTGGAGTCGGTCGTGTCACGTGGGCGCCAGCCGGCGCTGGACGCGCAGGGCTCGATCGGCGGCCCGCTGATGGGGAACGTGTATTTCCTCCCGCAGCCGAATGACTGCGGGGCCTATCAGTCCTCGCTGGAGTGGTCCGCTTGTTGGGAGCCGGAGTGGTTTGTGTGTTGGGAGCCAGGGTGGTTTGTGTCGGTGTGGTGAATGGTGTGAGTTTTTTTTCAGTGGAGCTAATCCGGGAATCATGTCAGTTTGAATAGAAGTAGAAGTGGTGTTGACGCGAGGGGTGGAGGGAGCGACGGTGGCCGCCTGGGCGTAAGTTTTGGTCGAGGGGGAGGTGGCTTCCACGGATCTCCGTGTCTGGGGGTGTCGTGGCCTTGACGGCGCACACTTCATTCTCCTTGCGCCAAACTGGGCATTGATTGGAAGTGGTGAGGTGATCAGATGTGTTACAGCTCAGGCAGTGGGCAGGCTTGGAGCAGGTGGAATCAGGATGGAGTGATTCTCCGCACTTGGGGCAGCGGGCTGATTGGCGACAAGTTTTACTGCCATGGCCGAAGCGCTGGCAATTAAAACAGCGGAGAGGATTTATAATACATACGCGAACTTGGAATCGGATGTAGCCGGCGAGGAGGGTCTTGGGAAGAATTGTAGAGTTGAAAGTAAGGGCAAGGAGGCTTGTATCGCGTTTCTGGCCGTCTTTAAATGAGGTAATGCGGTGGACGTGGGTCACCCCCTCCGGCCTGAGCTCCGTCTGGATATTCGCTTCTGACATGAAGCGGAGCTCCGGCGCGAAGATGGTGCCCTTGGTGGAGTTGCGGTTGGAGTGGAGTGAAATGGTGACGGATTTACCACAAAATGTGGTGGTACGACGGAGGGCTTTGGTCTGGGCTCGGGTTTGGGTTTTGATGACAAGGGTTCCGTTGGCAGGGGCTTCGATGTCAGGATTGGTTAAGGAGCAGATGGAGAGTAGTTGCTTGGTCGGCCAGAAAACGTTAATTCGGCGGAAGGAAACGGATTCCTCGACAGGCTTGACTATTATAAAGGAGCCAGCGCTGTCGAGGTAGGGTTCGATGGGTTCAGGTTGGGAGGGAGGGGTCTGGTTCGGGCGTGGGTGAGCGGCGTGGAGCGTAATAGTATGATCTGGATTGCGAGACGGGTTCGTGATCTTGGAATGGGCAGGGGTCGGCGAGGCGCAAAAAGCTTCCATGGCGTCATCGAGTGGAATCATCCGGCGTGGTTCATCAACGGTCGTATTCGGTGAGGGAACATCAGAGGCCATGTCCGTGTTCGTGTGATGGTCGTCGGGTGTGGTCAGAGGAGGAAATTCTGCTTCAGAATCCTGTGGCGAGCTGGGGTCGGTATCCTTTTTCCTCTTTTTCCCCATCACGGGGAAAAAACCTACCGAACGAAATCTAAATAAACACGCAGAACAAAGGGAACAGAAATACAGCGACGAAAAAACCGGGTGGGGCGACGGGTGTCACCCCACTGGGAAACTAAATGCGAAAAGAGCGACGGGTGTCACCCCACGAAAATTAAAAATAAACTGCAATAACCAGCAGTCAGTAAGGCCAAAACTGGCACGACGGAGTAATCAGTGGGCTCTGGCGATGCGCGCTCAAATAATACTGAATACTCCATGACCCACAGCGTCTCGCAGGACGAACCGGTACTTGATATAGGCAGCAGCTTCATATTGAATTTTTCCTTACATAGGATGGCGACGCCACCGCCTCGGGCTGCAGCAGCTGGACGGCCGCGGCCTGACTGGGTCGGACGGTCACGACGCACTAGTCTATAGCCTGGAAACACTAGGATTCTGTCGGACACGGTGGAAGAGATCCAAGTTTCGGATAAGCACATAAGGTTTAGTTTGTGTTCTTGCAGAGTGCGAAGAACACAGTTCATTTTCGGCACTAATGACTGGACGTTAGCATGTCCAATCGCCAGGGTGCGCACCGGCTCAGGGCAGATGGCAGCACGCAGCGTATGCTGAGTCTGACCGATGGTGAGGCGAGCCAGAATGACGTTGGAAGAAGGGATCCTGCCGCGGAAACACTGTTGATCCGTGACCCGGTTCATGCGATGTTGCCGCTGCTGAACATGGAGGCAAATGTGTGTCAGAACTTGCCTTGTTACAACCTTAAAGCACAATAATACCCTCTTTTCGTGGTGAAATGACTGCTAATTGAGATATAAGTACCACTTTAAGTGTTTATGTAAAAAAAAAGTTTTATTTCCCAAGGACATGAATTTAAAATTCTTTCAAATGGCATCAAGACACTGGAACAACACATGTTTTAAACCAAAAATGACCTAGGGGCTTCTTCTATATATTTACCCAAATTGCATGCATTGTGCAGATTCGAAAAGTTTGTTTTGAGTCGTTTGGTATGGCCAAGTAAAAACTAATTCTCACCAATTTTCTAATTCCTTGGATTTAGAAAGATTAGTAGGTGCCTAACTACCTAAGCATGAGCTGAGAGCAACACTGTTTCATAAAATACTACTAGGTTTCGCATAATTTGAGATTGAAGAACAAGCTTGCTCCAAATCAGGCTGTTTTTTTTTCGCTGGACTGATATGTCCGTCCTGGAAACACTAGTGAATGTATGGAATTTACAGAGCTAAGCATCACATCAAAGCCCAGTAAGAGCCCACTGGTCACTAACAGACTTCCTCGTTGGGCTTTCGGTTCTAGTAATTGCCACTTCTCGTACCTACGTAAGTCGGTGGGTAGGTAACTTGCTCCTGACCCATAATTCCGCACATTCTCTTATTTTCACGAATCAATGGGAACATTTTTGTGCAAAACGTGGCCCGATGTACCTCAAAAGTGTCCCTCACAAAACGATCTCCAATAAGAGTAGAATAGACTCCACTCCAAAAATGTCGCATACGCTGCGCTTGTTATGAAACCAAAACGCAATATATGGCGATACCTGCCAGAGACTTGCCTTTGCCGACTAGTGATAGAGCGGTTTTGAAGCTAAGATGTAAATGTGAACTTCAATTTTCATTATAATAACGAGTCACCAATGCATATTCGTGTCCAGTTTTTCAACTTTGCTATTTTCCAGTGGATGGAAGCAACATTTGTACGAAAATAACATATGAAAATAGTTCGCAGCTCTACTCAGGTGAGGCACTGCCTTAGTGCCTTAATGGGCCCTGACCGGTGATAAGGGCGTGACATTCCAACCGGTACCGGTACCGGTAGCCTAAATATAATGTTGCCGGCGCCTTTTCCTGGCCGGAGGTGTACCACCTTCCCATGGGAGCATGGGTTTTGGTTTCTGAAAATTATTAAGGGGGGCAAAGTGCCGCAGGATTGATGTAGGTGTAAGATGTGGCTGCTTCACACGCGTATCGAAGGGGTGGGGGAGGGGAGGGCGGAATCCGCCCGCTTCTGTTTTTTACATTATCTCATAAACGGGCGGCGATATTGTTATGCAATGTGGTGACTTTGGGAGAGAAAAAATCGATAAGCACGTCGTGTGCAACACAAAATCGAAATCCGTCAGTAAATATAGGAATTGCGGGGGTGCCAAATTGGCCGAACAGGCGGCGGCCGGCGAGCGTTCAATGTCACAAAGACGTCGTCGGTATGGTCACGGATAATAGAAAACGGATCAGAAACTCTCGGGCGGCACTTTGATGTTTGCGACCACCGACTGATACTAGCGATATCTATCGGACGATCGGAGAACTAATTCTGGCTAGGAGATGCGAAGGACATCTCATCGAAAAAGCTTGACGGGATGGTAAATATAGCTGTATCGGCCTTCTACCATGCGTCGTTTGAAAAATAAACTCCGCCTTCGGCGCCAGCCGGGGACGCATTCTCCAGTAGCCGCCATCCCTTGGGCCGCCGTATAGAACCATGAAGCTCGCGACCAACTAACCTGTGCCGACTAACTGAGGGAAGCGGAGTGTCAAGAGAGCCTGGTCTTACAACGCTTTTAATCATTGCGTGTAAATAAAATATACGACCTTCAATATACCAGGAGGTGCTGAGTTGACATCAAAAGTAACGATAATGATTATACTTTATTACTCAACGTTTCGGCCAGGGGCCATCGTCAGTAGTGATGAAAAAAGCTCAATCTTAAAAAATTGAAAAAAGCACGCGGGAAAAAAACGTGCAAAAGACACGTGGAATGCAGCAAAGCCTCCTCGGTGGTGCAGACACTCACAGAAACTCCAAACCAGAAACAAGCTGTCAAGAGGGAATCCTCTGAGGAAGCCCGAGCCGATGGTCCATATACATATCGATGCATACACTCACGCACATATATAGACATATATACAATATAACGCGCAATACATACTATATATAATTTATGTTTATGTAATTGTATGTGATATACCAAGACGTCGTTTGCGTGTTTAGTTCCGGCCGTAGATTACGTATATGTAGAGATTCGAGGACCTTCAGATCAGCGTTGTCCCTGGCTGTTGCTAGAATTTCTACTTTGAAGTTTGTGTTAGTGTCGCTGTGTTCCATGTTAGAATGTTTGCCGATCATGTGTTCGCCTAAAGGTATGTATGCTCTCCGAAGTCTGGCATCTCCCAAGTGCTCATTGTACCTATCCCTGATGCTACGTTTTGTTTCACCGACATAAAATGTTTCAAGACAGCGATTGCACGTTATTTTGTAAACTACGTTTTTCCGTGTGCATCTACCTTTGAGCCCGTTGATACAGGTGTGGCACGTTCTCCTACCAGCAGGGCATGGCGGCATTTCCAGGGCTGAGCGGACCAGGTAAGATTTCAGCGTAGGTCCGCTAGTCCAGGCTACCCTAACATGGCTTAGATGAGACGAACGGATGGCTGCGTTTACCTGTCGACATAGTTGGTCATCGACAAAAGGAAGTCTCATGTAAACATAGTTGGGATTGCTACCCGCTCGATGCCGACGTTGCCCACCTATCCTACTCCTGTTGTGAGGGTGAACAGCACGAGCGGCGGAGTGTACCCGATGTGCTGGGTATCCGTTTCCCAGGAAAAGAGTCGTCATCTTCGCAAGGCTCCGCTCGTATGAAATAGCATCGGAGGAGACTCGTGCTGCTCTCCTCATTTGGGATGTTAGAACGGCCTTTTTAGTGGCCATCGGGTGGGCCGAATCATAGTGCAAGATGATGGGGGCTGCCATCGATTTGAAGTACAGCTCGGCAGTGTAGCTCCCATCAGCCTGAACTACAAACAACGTATCAAGGAAAGGTATCGAACTGCTATGACCAGTGTGTTCTTAGGTAAACTTGATGCTGGAATGTTGTTGGTTAATTTCTGCAAAGAAGTCGAACAGAGAGGCCAAGCCATGTGTCCAAACACCAAAAATATCGTCTATATACCTCATGTAGAGAGCTGGTTTCAAATCATACGAAGCTAAGAAGATCGACTCAAGGCGGTGCATAAAAGCAATCGCTAAAGGAGGTGCACATCGGTTACCCATAGCCACTCCTTTTGTCTGCTTGTACATGGAGTTACCGAAACGTATGAGGTTATTGCTGAAAATATGTGTTAGTAATTTCACACAGTCCTGTACCCCAATCCCGAACAGACAAATATCATCCAGATTATCCTTGATTAGACGAATCACAGCATCTATTCCCTCCTTTATCGGAATGCTGCCATATAGATTTTTCACGTCCATGGTGAAACCAATACTGCCTTCTGGAAGTTTGGTAGGAAACGTTTCTTTCACCCTCTGCAGGTACGACTCCGTGTTTGTCAGATGGGCGGGAACCAACGCTAGTATCTGGACGAGAATCTTACTCAAGAACCAAGATAACTTGTCTAGGGGGTCACCATTCGCCGACACTATAGGGCGCAGTGGAACCTCTAGTTTGTGGTTTTTGGGGAGCCCGTATAATTCCGCTGTGCGGCTGGAATGAGGAAGGAGAGATAACACTATCTTTATGTAACTTCCCTGATAAAGTTTCCTTGATGATAGTACATGTTTCGATTTCGAGACGTTTGGTAGGGTTTGGTTGGGAAGGAATGCTCGATGATCGTCCGTTATTTTCCTGGCCTTTTCAATGTAATCCGTTTTGTTTAGCACGACGAATCCTTTGCATTTATCTGACGGCTTTACTATTACATTATCGTTGTCTTTCATTTCCCGAAGTACTTCCCTCTGTTTCGCATAATTGTCCGACACTTTGTTCGATGCTTTGTTGTGATATTTATATGCGTTTAGCACTTTTGTTTTTAAATCTTTCAACTCAGATTCAATTTGAGTTGTGGCTTTCGCTTTTAATGGCAGCATGTAGACCAAACTGCGGAAAATCTCACATATTGTGAAAATATAGATACACGATCGATTGAAAGATTGCATATCGTTCTCAATAACCTTTGCACACTTTGAAGCATACCTGACCATCATGAACCTAACAAGGTCATCATAGGTCACCAACCGACTTCACCTGAAAATTGACTGACCTTTGAAATCACATAACAAATTTCTCGCAAAAGCTATAAAATGGTTCATACCATGCATTGGATACATCTTTGGTGTGTCGAATGTCAGGTGCATGTCATCCTAGGTCAGTGACCTACACAGTACTGATAGCATATGCGATAATATGGTAAACTAGTTTCATTTGCCTCTGGTTTATCAAATTTTGAACTGTAACCTCAGGTCATCATAGGTCAAGGTTTAAATTGATCCACAAATCAGTTTTGGCCGTGCAGTGGAAGAATAGTTGTGCACTATAGTTCTGGAAGTCTTAGTGCCTGCGCTACAGATTTGTTTTTTTGTTTGACCTGATATGGCCTCTACGTTGACCTCGGGTCGAAAATAGGACTGAACCAATTCCTTCTATCACCCAATCTATCTGATGCCGGGATCAGATAGATCCCAATCTATCTGATATCTGATGAGAATCACCCAATCTATCTGATGCCGTTATGTATATAGGGAGGGGTAGGTAACCTATCCCCTCCCCGGCCGGGTGTAGGTACCCCCCCGGCCGGGCGAAGTTGGCGCAGAGCATCGGCCGTGCGAGGGTTATGGTCGTCGGCGGCTGGCTGCTAGTGGGTAAGGAAGCTAGATTGGGGCCGTGACCCATCGGAATAACTACGCCATGCGAATACTGGTTTGCAAATGTCCATTTTTTGGCACCCATAATGTGATATCATTGGGAATGATTTAAATTTTGAAATCAAGCTATTTACCCATCTCCATAAAAAAACTCAGAGAAGTTCTATAACATTTTATTCTTCCGAAATATGTAGCGACGGCAACCCGATGAGAACCGAATCAGACAATCACGGTAAACGCAAATGAGGCGAGAGATGAATGATCTGTTGAAGAACATCCGATCATATATTGGTGTAGGACGATAGTTTATGTCGCCGACAAAAAAAACAGCGATACCGAGCACGCATACATGTGCAGATTAAGCAGCCACCAGCCTCCAAAGTCCCCGTCAAAGCTTTGAGAAGCGCCCACACCAGCTGATTGAGCCGCCCGCTGTATGTGTTTATATTATGCATGTACTTCCGTAATAGACCGCAATGAAGAACAGAAAACATAACAGCTCGAAATATTTCCCACTACATGTCACCGGGGCAAAAGACCTTGAAGTCTTGTGGCATAACGTATCAAAATTATCATATTTCTAGTGTCCTTATCACCATTTTGAAACAATTTCTCCAAGCGCCCGGGGTCCTCTCCGTCAAGGCAGGGCCCTCCTTAATGATCCAGAGCCTCCTCTGTCAGGCCGGAGGCCCTATTTCAACAGTTTGGGTTCCTCCATCAGGCCAGGGGCCTTGTACGGCTTGGGCTCCGTCCGTCGTCCAAATGGCCTTTTCTGACAGCCAAAGGCCCTCTTCGGCAACTAGGACCCCCTCCGTCATTTCATGGGCCCTCTTTGACGACCCAGGGCCTTTTCCGACAAGCCGGAGGGCCCTTTTCAAACGCTTGGACCTTGTCCACCAGATCAGGGGTCTTTTCTCGGCTTGGGCTCCACCAACAGCCCGGCCCGGCCGATTTAGAAGCTCAACCTGCGAAAAGCTTCAATTGTGGCAAAGTTTGCACTCTCCAAGTGAGCATTTGTAACAAAAACGCTATTTTTATATTTGCAACATGTCAAGCAAACGTATGGTCCTTCCATCCTATCAAATAAAAAAAAACATTTTCACGGGCATCGAGGTCACCGGAGGTCACATGACCTGAGGTCATGAGATAACCTTTTAATCATTTATCACATATATAAATATTGTCCGAATTGGATTCTTTTGACCTTTCCGAAGTCAAAAATGTCTGGATATTTATATTTTAAATGATATTTAACATAGTTATCGGCCACCGAACATAACCATGCAGTGACCTTTCAGAAATTCCCTAGGCTATAACACCTAAACCGTTGACCTGATCGAGGTAAAATTTGCACATGTGGATTCAGAGCATAGGATAATCCCATACAACAATTTTGGTCCAGATCTGAGAGATGACGGTGCCGAGCCCTTGTCGATATGTCGTGGAAATTCCCGACCTCTTACAAGTAAGAGATGGAATGCAAAATTATGAGGAGGAATTTGCAACAGGAAATGGAAGTTTTCCTACCTACATGATATACAAGCATATGATATATCATATATAGCATATGATAGCATGTGCTATGATATGATGGGACAGATAGCATACAATAATGAAAAATAAGCAAATAAACGTATCATGAGCACGGGCCTAAAACAGGTGATGGAAGGTTGTATGTTACATGACAAAAATGAAAATATATAATTACCTACAAACGAAATGAACACAGGCAGAAAGAAACATGCACCGTGTGCAAGGATAGCGATAGCATTTACCATTTGTACCCCATAATTACTTTTTCTTACCAAATAATTGACAAACCTGCATGACTTTGGAATACATGGCACGTATCACCAAACCAAAACCTTGGTATCCTTTCAAAATATTGAGCAATGTACCTTAGGTAAAGATTGAAATATTCTGTGTCAGGCAATTCCTCCTTCAGACTGCTCCTCAGCCTCAAATCGGACATCCTCCAGCCAAAACCCTTAGTTTCAGAGCTGCATATGAAGGTGAAAATTGGTACATTTATGGCGCCCCTGGCCCTTTGACCAATGCTTCAAGCGAAACAAAAGCTCAAACAGACTAAATACCACTGATTCAGATTTTCTCGTGATTTAGAGTACATAACTTGGCAATGCAATGGAGAACTACATGCTTCACTTGATCCAAAACGCATAAGTTACTTCCGTTTAAATGTCCCCTGAAACAAAGAAATGGAGGAATAGATGTTTTAAATTAATTCCTTACCGCTACAGGGCTTCATGCAGCAGGATCACGGTACCCTAGCTTCTCCAAAAAGCGTAAATTGGCTGAAACCAAACGACGCGCTACTCTCCAACGCGAGAATGTGCCTCTGGAATCAAACCATATCCTAGTCAGGATTAGCTTCGGCCTCCCATCGCTAGGTGGCAATAGCCCGTCCTTGGTCGCCGATTCCGGGGAGTTTCCTATCCGTGTACTAATCCGTGGTACGGTGGAGCGGCAGTGTGGTGAGGCAGCCGATCACGACTTCATTTGATCTTAAAAGCCTAGGGTCATGAAATTTGTACTGAGCGAGATCACTACATCCACAATCTACCCTCAAAATTGTGTCAGTAGTTCCCGGAATCTTAGGGGCAGGGGCCGAATCCCCCCCCCCCCATCCTGTGCGTGTTATGTGAGAGGCCCTTCGGCTTTCGTGTTAATCGACCCTGTCCTGAATTATGTTTGCATGCTAGATTCAGGCCACTTAGTCTGCTGATAGGATAAATTTGCAATTGATGTGATGCTGAAGATCAAGATAAAAATAACATCACACGTCTGGAAGACCAGGTTATCACTTAAGGGGTATAAAATTATCCGACTCAATAGAAAGCCCAACAAAAGAACAGCGAAAGCAATTTTCGAAACGTTCCGTTCTATCAGTGTGCAAGAGTTGTCTAACCACATTTCCGTCGTTGCTCATATATCGACGAATAATATACGAGCCAACCAACACACATGCGCGATGGCGAAAAATTAATATATTATTCATGTTAACATTTGTGGGCAAGACACACAGAAATGCTCTCGGGTCCACAGAAATACTCCCAGGTACAGAAATACAATCATGGCTCCGGTCATACAACCATGCATTACACAGACTGAGACAGTGGAGCGGACTGCGTTCGGACATTCAACATAAAATGTGGAGTTCTTAGATGTCACTTTTTAATCGATTTGAGGTCATATTGATTTGTTCTTTCTTGATGGTGAAGAATATAAATATTTAATCCATATAAAGTACAGTTGCAAGTTAAATCCACCTAGCGTCTTCACGCCAGTTCATCTCATACCAATATTACATGGAAAGAGGCCGAGTTCAAGATATCTTCAAAATCCAAGCAAGCAAGACCAAGTGGGTTTTAGCATTTGTATCACTGCGTCCGCTCGGAAAGCTCGCTCACTCTGTCTGAACAGCCAGTGTAAACTGGTAAGGTGAATGCTGCTCGGGAAACGTCTGTGGACGAATACATGCCAAGTATTGCTATATCTGGTAATCTAAATCAAATCAGGCAAATCCTGGTTTTTAAATTCTAGTTACTTGTCATGAAAATATAAAGATGTGATGGCTGTTGCAAAATTCCCTGAAGAAGAAAATAATAGAAAGAAAATAATTCAACGCCTTCACGCCTTTAATAATCTGAGGGCACATAGCACACAACTCAGAAGTATTTAGGAACGACACCGTCATTTTCCATCTGCCGCGGTGTCCCACTAACCGCCAGACTACAACACCAATGTGTACAAATGCGTATGTGTGACCACATCACACCCCTGAAACCGATCACATTACACCCCCTGTAGCCTCAACCCCGTTACCAGTACCAGCACCCTACTAATAAGGGAATGCATGTGGCGGAATGAAGCACCCGTCGTGAGCGATGTAAAAGGGAGCTTGATCCATGACTTGTAGCGTTTCTAAACTCAAGTAGCAGAGCAAACGTCGAAATTGAATTGGGCCCGTCGTCACCAACGTCAAACTAAAACCTTGCAGATGCACACTTGCTGCCCGTATTATCACAGACGTACACTTGCTACGTGGACTATCAATGTTGAGGTCGTGTTGAGGGTGTGAGACTGTACAACTATATAGGAAAAAAGTCGGTGCACATGGCCAGGGGAAAAGCAATGCTGGGAGCAAATCCTGGCCACATGCGAGCAAGCGTGGTTTCTGCGAACGCGAAGGCCGGAATAACAGCAGGTAAGTGCAGTACAAGGCATCAAATGTGCACCACTATCTGGCTGCAGTGGCGTCGCCACGAAATTCTTCCAGGGGGGGGGGGCAATGTTGGAAGGGGCCTCCTGTTCCCCGAAAGGGGCCTCCTATTTTTCAGGCTCTTGGTATCGTTCAAGAATGGAAAACATGATTTCATATTGATGTCTTGTTTGTTCTTGGCATGGTGCATCATTTACGCAAAACGCAATAGCAATAATCATTTTTCGCTGAGAACTGAGCCATGCCAGAGTATAAATAAGTAAATGTGGATAAATACCTAAGTGCCAAAACAAACCAATGTCTTAATGCTTTCTCGACCAGAAGAATCTTCCCGTTCGCCTCTAGATTCCAGCGAGCTGGCGGGGCTGGTGCTGAACATTTCTTAAAGATATCTCCCATTGATCAACCTAACTCTTGTCCACCGTCTAACTGAATTGCTGATTCCACTACTTAGTATTCCCACCGCTTGTGTCTAAGTAAGTTTAAGATCTTCCTCAGTCCTGGACATAATTTCAGGTCAACGAAGTGGATTGAATTGGTTTTCCTATCGCCATTTTAGGGATTTATTTATTTTTATAACATTTGGTGCTGGCTGTAAGGCACCTGGCACACAAGCTAAAATAATAAATCCTCAGCGAATAAATTCACGGCAAGAACAGGCATTGAACACTAGTGCATGAATGACAATGCAACAATGCAGCAATGGCAATGCAGAAATATTGCAAAACTTTCAAATTCCACGCCGCCACGCCCATGGTTTTCGCTGTGCTGCACTGTTTTGTCAATGAATGTCGTTGAGAAGGTATTGAAGCTGGGAAGCTCTGATCATGCAGGCTGCAATCACAGAAGACAAGTTTGTAGGAAGAAAATGCATTTATGAACATCATTCCTCCCAATTTGTATGGGGTATCGGTGTTGTTTTGTATGCTTGGGAGGGGGAATTTGCACCCTCAATGTTGGCTTTGCCCCATATTTCTGAAAATTATTGGGAGACCAGTATGATGATGAATTGGAGTTTAGGGGCGCGTCGACTGCCAAGGTCATTTTGCGCCCATAACTGTGCGGGAGACCAGTGGCCTACTTATCAAGAGGGAGGGTGGGAAACGTATTTGGAGGGTCCACCTACCCCATTAAAAAACGTTCTCGGATTTGGACCACTATTTTGTCAAAGGGGACCTTTTTAAATAAAAGAATTGGTGATCAACTGAATTGTCATATGGAGGGGCCTAATCTACCACTATCGCTTCTGATTCGTCGGATTTTAACCCTAACTCCCCCACACTGTTAGAATGTTTTCTTTTAGTATTCTTTGATAAGTCACCTCACACTGCTGAAATTACATCTATACAAATCACTTTAAAATGTACAATTTCCCAATTTCAGACATTTCAGTTCATAGCGCCCGGTCGCCACGACGCCAATGTTCGTGCACATACACACCCATCTTGCGCATTCGGCGCATTCGCCACACTTCGTGCGATGCTACGGTTTCTGCTAGGCCTGCTACATTTTGTTAATTGCTGCCACATGATAGACTTCCGCCATATTTGACGTGATGGGATGCTTCGTATGGACGTTCGCTGCGAAAATTTGATTAATTAAATTCGATCATTTCCATTAAATCCATCATATTTCCAACATTTTATGGTGGTTAAGAAATGGGGATGCCCGCTGAGCTTTGATGCATCTCATATCTTGGATTAAATATGCTCCCAGATTGGCTACCGGACCGAGGCCCTGCCTCAGTGTTCTTTTTTGGACCCGTTTCGCCTTTTTCCGTCTACGGATGTGTCTTAGGGCTTCAATCCATTTTTGTTAGGAGCCCAACACATTTTCGAAACCCCTGCTCGTTTTAGGGTTTTGTTGCTTTTTTGTGCACCGATGACTTTTTTTTAGCTGTCGCCCCGCTTTCAAAGATCCCGATGTGTGTATTTAGTGCTCGATCTTTTTGGTCGTTTTGGAACCATGCTGCTTTTTGCGGCCCCAGCCTCTTTTTCAGGCCCTTGTACAGTCGCATGGCCCCTGTGTGCCTTGAGAGCCTCAGGTTTATTTTTTTAGAACTCCCGGTATGTTTATTTAAGGCTGCAACGCATGTTTTATGGCCCTGTCGCTTTTTGCGAAACTGTGCGCTTTGGAGGGCCAGTTGCACTTTCGGCCCCCGTTGTGCTCTTAGGGTCCCGCTGCGTTTATTTGGGGCTCCTGACGCACATTTGTGGGGCCCGAGTGCAATTTTGTGGCTTTGGTGCGATTTGTCTGGGTCCCAGCGCGACTTATCGCGCCCAGGCGCGTGGTTCCGGGGACCCAATGCTAGTTTCCATGGGCTCAACAGCGATTTTTGTGGATCTCTTCTGAATTTTCTTTAAAGTCCGAATCCCGGCATGATTTTTCGAGCCACTGGCGCCATGTTTTTGTATCTCACCTCTATATTTTTCGAGCTCCGGTATGTTTTTCTGGACCGTACGCGATTTGTGAAGGCATCTGATGATAGGTTTGGTGCTCCAGAGCCATTTTCCTGATCCGGACAGTTATTTTTGGGAATCTCTTCTTATTTTGGAAGGCTCCGGATTGATTTTTTTTGGGGGATACCGATGCGATTTTTGGGGTCACACTGTGCTTATGTGGGGCCCTAGGGGCCAGTTTTTGGGAGACCCGACGTGAATGTTTGATGCCCAGACGAAATTTTTGGGACTACCGATGGGTTGGTTATAGGTTGGTTATTGGTTTTACGACACGTCGACCGTTGAGTCATATAGCGTCGCCAATCTCTCACGCCGATTGGTCGCGGGCGAAGAGTGGCGACAGGTGAGACTCGAACCCACAATCTTTCGATTGTGAGACGAGCATCTTACCCCTAGGCCACTCGTCCCCGGGGACTACCGATGGTAATTGTGGGTCCCGAACGCGATATTTGGGGAACCGGTTCGAGTTTGCGGGGCGCTTTGTACTTAGCTGTGACCCCAACGCGATCTTGGCGGTTCCTGTTGCAGATTTTCGGGCCACGGGGCGAGTTTTCTGGGCCCGCCGTATTTAATTGGAGCCACCTGCACGAATTCTGGTGGACCGACGTGAATTTGTGTGGCCCCAGCGCGACTTTTTGGGATCCCAGCACGATTATTGGGAGCTTATCCCTCTTAGGAGAGAGGGGACAATTGCCCCTTTGATATGCCACTACGGCCACCGAAGGGTTTTTTTTTCAGCCGATGGCCCCTTTCGGAGTGTAAAAGCCCTCTGGGTAATTTTTTCCGGACCTGTTCTTAATTTGCCGGTGCTGGGGTCGATTCGATCGAGTCTCGGTGTGAACTTTTTGGACATCGAGTTATCTCTTTTTAAAGGTCCTTATATGATATTTTTGGGTCCTGGCACGATTCTTTGGTCTCCCGGTGCGATTTTTTCCTCTCCATGCCCTGACACGTTTTTTGATCGTAATGACAAATCGGGTCAGTCCCTCAAAAACCCTGACGGGTTTTTGAGGGACTAACCCGATTTTTGAGGCCGTAGAGTGACATTCCGGTTGATAATTTATTTGTTAGGGCAGCTGCAACTTTTGGAGCCTGGCGCGACCTTTTGGGCCCCCAGCGTGATTTTCAAGGGCTGCGACGCGACTTTTTTAGTCCAATGCAATCCTTTGTGACCCGACGTCATTTGCTTGGATCCCTAGGGTGAGTTTTAGCGACCTCGACATTTTTTGGGCGTCCAACACGTTTTGGAGGCTTCTGGCGTCATTGTGAGGGCCCCATAGTGATTATCCATGTCCGGATTGTTTTTCGTCGCCCCGGCTTAATTTCTGTCCCAATGAGACTGTTAGGGAACGGTACGACCTGTGGTGCCCCTAGCGTGATTTTCATGGTCCGGGTGTTACTTTTTGGTATCCCCAGGCTCAGCGTGATTTTCAGGGGTCCCGGCCGGCTCTTTTTGGGACCATGTCGTGATTTTCAAGTACCCCGGCACGACTCCAACAATTTCTTAGGGACTTCTTGCAAATTATAGGCCTCCTCTCGCGTCTTAGGGGTCTCGTCCCATTTCCTGGAGCCTCTTTACCGGTTTTGGATGTCTTCTCGTGTCCTACCCTCCTCCATGTTCAATGGCCCCCTCTCCCGTCTTGGAGGGCCTCCTCCTACACCCTGGGGCCCCTTTAACATGGCATGGGCCTCCTCTCATGTTCCATGGGCATCCTCTGCCAAATTAGTGGCCTCCTGCCACGCCTCGTGGGCCTCCTCCTTTGTCCTGGCAAAGCCTACCCGTCTTGGAGGCATCTTCAATTTTGGAATCCTCACCTCCTTCCATACCTGCTACCACTCACATCTTAAGGGCCTCCTCTCATTTCCTGGGAACTCATTCCGGTCTTCGGGGCCTCATTCGGCCCTGGAGACCTCCTATTCCGTCTTGAGGGATTCCTCTCGAGTCCGGCAGGGGCCTCCTTTTCTCTTCTGGAGATCTTTTTCAAATTAGGGGCCTCCTCTCACGTCTTGGGGGTCTCCTGCTCTGCGTTTTGATTCGATCTTTGCCAATTTTAAGGGTGGCCTCTTATCTCCTGGTGGACTCCTCTTCTCTCCCAGGTTCCTCCTCTTCCAAATTATAAGCAATCTTTCCTATCTCACTTCCCTTGTCATTTCCTGGGGACCTTCTTATCCGTCTTGGAGCATTCTTTCTCGCGTGGAAGTCATCCATCTTATCTAATGGCCTTTCTCTCCTATTTTAGGGGCCTCCTCGCTCATCATGGGGTCTCATTTCCAATCTTGTGTCGTCCTCTTCCGAATTAGGTGTCTCCTGCCACGTTTCTGGATCATCATTTTCTATATTGGTGGAACCTTACCGTTTTGGGGCCTGTTTTTGCGTCTCAGAAACCTCATTTCATATCCACTGGCTTTATCTTCCGTCTTAGGGCCTCCTCTCATTTTCTGGGGTCTCTTTTCCCGCATTGGGCCTACTTTGCAATCCTGGGCCTCCTTTGCAATCCTGGGGCCTCCTTTGCAATCATTGGGGCCTCCTTTGCAATCATGGGGGTCTCCTTTGTAATCATGGGGGCCTCCTTTGCAAACCTGGGGCCTCCTCTGCAATCATGGGGGCGTCCTTTGCAATCATGGGGCCTCCTTTGCAATCCTGGGGCCTTCTTTGCAAACCTGGGACCTATTTTGCAATCATGGGGCCTCCTCTGCAATCATGGGGCCTCCTTTGCAATCCTGTGGGCCTCCTTTGCAATCCTGTGGGCCTCCTTTGCAATAATGGGGGCCTCCTTTGCAATCACGGGGGCCTCCTTTGCAATCCTGGGGCCTCCTTTGCAGTCCTGGGGGCCTCCTTCGCAATCCTGGGGCATCCTTTGCAATCTTTGGGGCCTCCGTGCCAATTGTCGGCACTCTCTTGATTTCTGGGGACTCCTTCCTCTCCTAGGCGACTCCTTTTTCCTTTAGGCCTCATCACCTGTGTTTGGAGCCTCATTATCCTCTTAGCAGGGTGCTTTTGTGTCATTGTCCCAAATCTTCTCTCCTGGGGTCCTCTCCTTCCAAAATATGGGCCTCATCTGGCTGGTCTCAGTGACCTCTCATTCCTGCGGAGACCTTCTTACCCATCTTGGGGCTCCCTCTTGCGTCCGGATAAATATCTCCTATCATTCCTTATTTTATATTGTAGGGGCCTCCTCTTGCATCTTGGAGGCCTCGTTTTCCAAATTAAGAATATCCTGCCACCAATCGGAAGCCTTCTTGTCTAACCTGTGTGGCTTCCTGCCCGTCTCGGTGGCATCCTTTTCGTCCTGGGCCTCCTCCAAATATCTGTCCTACGTCGCTTATTAGAACCTGATTAGATTTCGCGGGAGCTTCGTTGCCAGTCTTGCGGCCTCCTTGACAGCATGATGTTCTGTGTCATCGGCCTCCTTGCTCACCTTCTTTCCTGTGCATTTCCGGATAGGGGCCTCCTCAAATTTCAGGGGGGGACAGCGCCCCCAGTCTCACGGCAGGAGGGGCGACTGCCCCCTCTGCCCCCACCCGGTGGCGGTGGCGACGCCCCTGTCTGGCTCTGGTTCGCTGAAGTTTGGGCATCTGGTGTAGCCCCGGGAAAAAGACGAGGATGTGAAAAAAAAGGAATTGTCAAAACCCAACATTTTGATGTCCGCGGCGCGGCGGCCCTGTTGGCGCCAGGGGGATTCAGGAATTGTCATGGGGGCACTTGTCTGAAAGGGGCCATTTCTTTGGAGGGGCGCCACTACAAAAGTACTTGGAGGCAGGGGTGGACACAGGAGTGGCATTGAAGGCACATGTGCCGACATGGAAGTTGGCGCCCCTTCGGCCGGGAAAATACTCCACTCCGGGAAAGCTCGAGTACATCCCAATCGAATTGTCCAGTCAGACTTGCCCTCTCAGAGGAAAATGTGCCCTTTTGGTGCGCTCGAATGCATCGCCATCGAATTATTCAGCCAGAGACGCTCCTTGGAAGGAAAAGACCCCATCCAATGTGTTCGAGTGAACCCCCGAATTGTTCAGCCAGATGCGCACTTTGGAAGGTAAGGGTGCCCCTCTGGGAAGGACCGAGTGCACCCCATCGGTCAAATTTTTCAGCTAGAGGCGCCACTCCAGAGACTAATTTCCCCTCATGGCAATTTCTGAACTCGCTCCTGCCTGATGGGGTGTCTTTTCCTTCCGAGGGGAGCCTCTGGCCGAAAAAAAATCGAGCGGTGTCCATTCGAGCAAACTGAAGAGGCGTCTTTTCATCTCGGAGGGGCGCTTCTGACGGAAAAAAATATAGGGGGTTCACTCGAGCCTTCCCGGATGAGTGCCTTTCCAGGCCGGAGGAGCGGCCACCTTCCATAGGAGAGAGGCACATGCCCCAGTTCCCCCCCCCCCCCCCGCCCTCCCACACCCTGTATCTGCCCCTTACTCCTGCATCTGCAAACCAGCAGCTGGCCGCGTTCAGGTGAGCAGCTTTTCCTTTTTTCCGGAGAAGACAGACCTCTAGCCGACGCAGACGAACTGTGCGTTTCAGGTGGCTGGAATTCAAGAAGACAGCACCAAGTTCGACCTGCTGGTGGCAAGCCTTTCTGTGTCCATCACCACGTAGGTGCGGATATTATGACGTCCAAGACGCCCAGTTTCATGACCCTCATTGATGCCCTGAGGCGTAGATTGGCGCAATCGCCAGCGGCCCTCCTGGAAGCCCTATTGCCCTGTCAGCAGCACGGAGACCAGAAGCCCTTCCAACTGCTCCTGTGGATGCATTCAGAGCTAGGTCCAACACGGGATGTTCTACACGTCCGTGAGCTCTTAAAGACCATTTCTTCAACGGCTGCCGCAGGCATGGGCATCATTATCGCTGCCGTCAGAGGAAGCTCCTCTGGACCAACGAATTACCGCAGCTGAAAGATTCTTGGAAGCCTTCAGACACCAAGGCTTCAGGCTTGGTGTCAGCAATGGCGGCAGGATGCTCAGCAGCGCAGACGGTGACAGTCGGCGCAGTGTCTCCAGACACCAGTACGCTGGCCACACTACATGGTATAGTCGAGACGTCAACGGTGGCGGTTAGTCGCCTGGAAACCATCCTGGGTGACAGGTCACCAGAGTGAACGAACGGACGTCACTAGTTCCAAAGCCATCGGTGGGACCATCGGCGCTCTCGCTCCAATACAGTCCTCAGTTCTATGCTTTTTGCTGCATGCCCACTTTCACTTCATATGGGGGGGGGGCATTTTCACTATTGAAGGGACAAAATTGAACATTGGGGGGCACATGCCTCTCCAAAAGTATATAAAGCAACACTACTGTATGGAAGGCACATCCCCTCAGTGCTCCCACCTTTGTACCCGCCTAGTATGGAGAAAATGTGTTGCAACAGTTATCTTTTACTTGCTCCTACCCCTCTTTCCCAGTCGTGATCTTCAGTTGGCCTGTCTCATCATACTGCTCCTTCCCGTAGCACCCGCAATGCCTTTGACGTTCGACATGAGGGCAGTCAGGATGGGTCCAAGGAAAAAGTGCTAGTTTTAGGGAAGAATAGGCATCACATTCGTGGAGAGGACTCCTCAAGCAAGTTTGCGCAATTTTTATGATATTTAAGATTGGAAATACCGGGTGGAAAACACGGAAGATTGGCTGGAGTACCTACGAAACTGAACAATTGTCCAACCCAGATGACGTCACCGGTTGGAAAACGGAATTGGAGGGGCCTCGGCTGTACCTGGTTAAATAACCTTGGTTCTGGCACCGTGTCTGCCGACCGGCCTTGAATCCTCTCGCTTGCAGTCACGCGCTCCCGACGTCACGTTTCGAGCACGTGATGCAAATTACTGCGATTTAAATATAGTGCTGTATCATCCTATGTATTTAGAAGAGAACACAGATTGTTTCAGTTGAACTTTGTTTGAAAATATATGTTACTGGAATGCAAGAGAGAGCTTATTGTTTTTAGCTGAAACAAAGGGAAACTTTGACAGATCAGCGTTCAAGAAGGGTGTGCATGCGCTCCCGCCATCTTGTCACATGACTTCGATGTTTGATCCCGTGACCAAGGATCATCTGTTTGGAGTCGGCTTGTGTTATGGTATGCTTCTACGTTCGCGCGGACCGTGGGTTTCGTGGTCGGGTTGCGAGCGTGTAGTGAAGTATCAAGACTTAATTTGTGCTTGCTTGAAGATGAGTTGGTGTGAGTGACGTCTACTGTCTTTCGATTAATAAAAGTATGGTGTTATTCAGGCTGGCACCAATTGCAAATTGTGGCAATGGAGTTGATGAGGTGTACCACTGAAATGTGGGTAGATTTTCAGCTTAAAGTAATTTCTCATCTTGGAATTTCTTATTTCAATGCAATGTTTATGAATGTGCTTAGCATGATGTGACCACTCATTTCCTCTGCAAATGCATACTCTTCAATTTGGAGGCAAAATAACACCCAAAAATGGGCTTGGATTTAAGTAGGTCTCTCACCTGGTCTCTCACCTGGTTGGCTCCCCATATACTCAAGCATTACTCACCCAGAGATGAGTTCCGTGCCCGATGAGGGGAGCCCGCATCTGCAGGTATGCCAGTCCCCTAGATTAAAGGAAATATGGTTGTCCGATAGTCAGGGCAAGACAGGAACTGGAAAGTGTACCTTAAGCAGAATTTGTATGCTTAGAGTAGCCACTACATCTGCTAATATTATGTTGTCAGTCAAGATTTCTGAAAAAGAGAATATAGAGATTGAATACAGAGATATATAGAGATTGGTAATCTTTACCTTTTGGCCGACATACTGCCAAGGTTAGTGATTTGTAAAGAGGTGTACAGTGGGGAACATTGACGTCACAGGCAGAGTGGGAAACAGGCATACCGATTTCTTCCGGAGTACATTTTGATGGACATTATTTTTATGCATGGAATCTGTTTACCAGTAACCGACCGGAAAAACCTAAATCAGTACCTACATAATATGCATAAGTAATATCATTCTCATTTTGGGTCAAATCAAATGCCAAAACATACAAACAAAGAAGTGAACAATGGATGGCACCGCCCGGCAGTGACCCGTAATAATCGGCACTGTTCCGTTTCTTATAACTCAGGAGAAACGTGTTTTCCTTTCACTGTTGGTCTCAGTACAAGGCCAGCCATATGAAAAACAAACAAAAATACTTCACACTTCACCCTCAGCTCAGAGCGCATACCTACCTACGCAGCCAATTTCCCACGTAATACGAACGCAACTCCGCTACCGCACACGCCACAGTTGGATGTGATCAAAGCAAAGGATCAGTCAAGGTCTTGTGTTTACTGTTAACTTGTGTGGACACTGTTAACCATGTGTTCAAGGTTGCTAATGGTTATGATGTCATATACAAAATACCTTGCATTGATTGGTTCACAGACAGATTCCAGAACAGAAAATGCTAATGCAGCCAATTCTGATCGGTGGCCTCCGGGACTCCGGAGAACGTCTCTTAAAACTCAGTTTCCCACTATAGGGTGGGAGGAATGCAAGTATTCCGAGACGTGGCTCCAGAGCCAGAGAACAGTGTTATAAGTGCACATGTGCATCATCTGCAAGTTGCTGTTGTCACGTTGTCGGCAATTCCGGTGGTTGAGATTGATGGAGTGTGTGAAGATGTGGTCCGGCTGCTGACTGCTACAAAAAGTGATTAGTTTGAGTGGTGACCGTAACTGGAATAACCAGTGTTTTTTTTGGGTGTCGTTCTGTGTTTGTTTTTATTGATATCTTTGTTCCCACATTTGTGTCGGAGTACATGTAAAGCCCATCCTATCCAGTATGAACCCGGAGTGCAAAAATGTTTTCAGAGATACAATCTCTTAAGAAGTGCCTTAATTCCCACCCTGGTCACAGGAGTCAGGGAAGTGACGTCACAGGAGTCGGGTGTTGGTAAAGATTACCACCTAACCTAGACTAAGATAATGTAGCATAATATGCAAAATGTATCATAGCATAATATAATATAATCTAACCCAACCTAACCTAACCGGAAAACCAGAATCCTCTGAAGCAAATTTTTGTGACGTGACTTCCCAGTCTCCTGTGACCAGGGTGGGAATTAAGGCACTTCTTGAGAGATTTTATCTCTGAAAACATTTTTGCACTCCGGGTTCATACTGGATAGGATGGGCTTCACATGTACTCCGACACAAATGTGGGAACAAAGATATCAATAAAAACAAACACAGAACGACACCAAAAAAAACGCTGGTTATTCCACTTACGGTCACCACTCAAACTAATCACTTTTTGAAGCAGTCAGCAGCCGGACCACAGCTTCACACACTACATCAATCTCAACCACCGGAATTGCCGACAACAACGCGCCAACAGCAACTTGCAAGATGATGCGCATGCGCACTGAGAACACTGTTCTCCGGCTTTGGAGCAGTGTCTCGGAAGACCTGTGTTCCTGCCACCCTATAGTGGGAAACTTTGACAGTTTTAAGAGACGTTCTCCGGAGTGCCGGAGGCCACCGATCAGAATTGGCTGCGTTTGTGTTTTCTGTTCTGAAATCTGTCTGTCAACCAATCAATGCAAGGTATTTTTTATGTCATAACCATTAGCAACTTTGAAGACATGGGTTAACAGTGTCATACTGTAAACACAAGACCTTGACTGATCCTTTGCTTTGACCACATCCAACTGGCGTGTGCGGTAGCGGAGTTGCATTCGTATTACATGGGAAATTGGCTGCATGGGTAGGTATGCACTCTGAGCTGAGAGCAGGGTGGGAATTAAGGCACTTCTTAAGAGATTTTATCTCTGAAAACATTTCTGCACTCCGGGTTCATACTGGATAGGATGGGCTTCACATGTACTCCGACACAAATTGAAATGTGGGAACAAAGATATGAATAAAAACCAACACAGAAATACACCCAAAAAACGCTGGTTATTCCACTTACGGTCACCACTCTAACCACTTTTTTTGTAGCAGTCGGCTCTCAACTACCGATTGCTGAACCTCAATTTCCTCAAACCTCAACCTCAATTGCTGACAACACGCCTGACTACAACTTGCAAAAAGATGCGCATGCACACTGAGTACACTGTTCTCCGGCTTTGGAGCCATGTCTCGGAAAAGCTGTGTTTCTGCCACCCTATAGTGGGAAAGTTTGACAGTTTTCAGAGACGTTCTCCGGAGGCCTGGAGGGCACCGATCAGAATTGGCTGCGTTAGCGTTTTCTGTTACAAAATCTGTCCGTCAACCAATCAATGTAAGGTAATTTTTATATGACGTCATAACCATTAGCAACTTTGAACACGTGGTTAATAGTGTCATACTTTAAACAGAAGACCTCGACTGATCCTTTGCTTTGATCACATCCAACTGTGGAGTGTGCGGTAGCGGAGTTGCGTTCGTATTACGTGGGAAATTGGCTGCGTAGGTAGGTATGCCCTGAGCTGAGGGTGAGGTGTGAAGTATTTTTGTTTGTTTTTCATATGGCTAGCCTTGTACTGAGCCAAAAGTGAAAGGAAAGCGCATTGCTCCTGTGAGTTATGAGAAACGAAACAGAGCTGATTATTAAGAGTCACTGCCGGGCGGTGCCATCCATTGTTCACTTCCTTGTTCCTATGTTTTGACATTTCATCTGACCAAAAATGAGAATGATATTACTTATGCATATTATGTAGGTCTGAGTTAGGTTTTTCTGGTCGGTTACTGGTAAACAGATTCCATGCATAAAAAATAATGTCTATGAAAATGTACTCCGGAAGATACCGGTTTGCACTCCGACTCCCAACCCAGAAAGTAAGTTTCCCACTCTGGCTGAGAGTGAAGTGTGAAGTATTTTTGTTTGTTTTTATATGGCTAGCCTTGTACTGAGACCAACAGTGAAAGGAAAACGCATTTCTCCTGTGAGTTATAAGAAACGAAACTGCTGATTATTACGAGTCACTGCCGGGCGGTGCCATCCATTGTTCACTTCTTTGTTCGTATGTTTTGGCATTTGATTTGACCAAAAATGAGAATGATATTACTTATGCATATTATGTAGGTACTGATTTAGGTTTTTCTGGTTGGTTACTGGTAAACAGATTCCATGCAACAAAAAATAATGCCAATGAAAATGTACTCCGGAAGAAATCGGTATGCACTCCGACTCCCAACCCGAAAAGTAAGTTTCCCACTCTGCCTGTGATGCCACTATTCCCCACTGTACACCTCTTTACAAATCACTAACCTTGGCAGTATGTGTCGGCCAAAAGGTAAAGATTACCTAGAGATCTCTATATTCTGAATATAGGGAAGTATAGCTACTCTTCAAGTTTGATTAGTATATTATCATGGTTAATCTATTCAGTATATCCATATAACAATGTGCAGAGATTTGAGTGCAATGCAGCTTTAAAAGGTAGGTAATATAGCATAAAGTAATGATTATTAATCAAATTGCCAGCCTTATGCTCATAATAATAATCCATAAAGACTATGTTTTATTATTATTTATGAGCATAAGACTAGTAATTCAACTAATATTTAGGAGGGGACGAGTGGTCTAGGGGTAAGATGCTCGTCTCACAATCAAAAGATTGTGGGTTCGAGTCTCGCCTGTCCCTACTCTTCGCCCATGACCAATCGGTGTGAGGGATTTGCAACGCTATGTGACTCAACGGTCAACGTGTCGTGAAAACCAATAACCACCAACCACCAACTAATATTTAGGTATGATGTAGGTAGTAAAACAATAGTGATTGAAATCATGACAGAAGGTGTAACATAACCTTACCTAACTTAGCCTAACCTTTGATGCAAGAAAGTACCTAAATTCCTTTTAAAAATATTAAATTAGGAAACATTTCTTTCAAAAAAAAATTTGAAATAAAAACTAATCTTGGATTGTTTTTGAAGAAAATAATGCTTTTTATGTCCCCAAAAAATATTGAAAGAGGCATCAACTTCAACTGTGCTGTATTATAATGCTATCAAATCGAACTAATTTCAAAGGTCAAAGGTCAAACTGATTTCTACAAATGATTTACATACCTTAATGAGATGGTCAAAGTAGCTTAACCTAACCTAACCTCATGGTGCATTATATAAATTATAGCTGTGATAAACTGAGAGGTAAGCAGGCTAGGCTAGGTTAGGTTAAGCTACTTTGACCATCTAATTAAGGTATGTGAACCATTTGTAGCATTAGTCAGTCAACCTAACCTCATGGCACATATAAATTATAGCTATGATAAACCAAGAGGTAAGCAGGTTAGGTAAGGCTAGGCTAGGCTAGGTTAGGTTAGTTTAGTTTAGGTTAAGCTACTTTGACCATCTCATTAAGGTATGTGAACTGTTTGTAGCATTAGCCAGTCAAAGCCTCAGTACCATACCTATGATGTCATTACACCATACCAATGTGACGTCATTGTCCAAATTGAAAAGTAAGCATTAGCACCAAAAATGAGTGGTTGCATCTTCTTAGTCATGTTCATAAACATCATATTCTGAAAGTGTTCCCAGAATTCCCAAAACACCTTTTATAAAAAAAAAATTACCTAAAACTTGTCTTGTGGTTACCTTAAACTGCAATAATATCAAAATATCCACTCTGAAATGTGCCAGCTGAGTGCAAAGAGCACCTGGCACCTAGATCAAATAAGATGCACCAGAATAACTGATTGGGAGAAAATGCACACATAACATACAGGGCAGATACCAACATGGTCAACAACAAGTATATAAATAAGGTGGTGCATAATCAGTGTTCAAATAATGGTTTTTTGATAGGTGTGAGATGTCTGAATGAGTACAGTAGGATGTCAAAATTTTCATGGAAGCATACCACTTAAAATTTTGTGTCGGTTCTTGAAACTCAATTTTGAGCTAATAGTGCACTCATAAGTGCATGTTTTTGTTTAATTTGTGGGACACCTAATTTAGGGATGCCTATACTAACGATAACGATCGCACTACCATGGTATCAGCAGATGGTGTTGTTTAGCAGACCACAGCACAGATTATGTCTGTACCTGTAATTTTGTTATGAAATGTGTGTGTATCACAATTGGTAATTGTGGGTGTAATCATGATAATTATACATGAAATTATCTTAGAAATGAGTCATGGAGGCTTCATAAACACACATTAACAAGCACGACGTCTACACGAACTTGGAAAGGATGTCCATTCAGTGCTAAGAAGGTGGTATATTCCACCCTAATTCACGAATAATGTATCACTGTGCATAATGACCATATATCTCCAGTTGGCATGCTCTACATGGCATATTCCAGTAGACTGTTTGGGCAAATTGGCATAGTTTGTTATGGCATTCACTTTCTGTGCCAGTGATGGGTGTTTGAATCTGGGTGGTGCTTCCTTTTTAACCTGATCAGTCATTGGTGGCCAGGGTCATGGGTTAATGTTGCACTTTATATAATTTTACACTATGATATAAGTTGCCTGATGTACTAATATTTGTCAATGGAAGTAAGGAGGAAATACTCTATTAAAGCCTAGTCATGCAATGAATATCCATCTTGACCTCCAGAGCAAACCAAGATTGATTATGGCCAAGCTACCAGGAGTGGATCCAGGAAGGTTTGGTTAGTTTATCCTGTTGACACTCCTTACTGAGCACCACATTGACCCCTTCAAAATATCCCTGGCAAATATCCCTGGTATTCAATCAGAGCACCCAGCTGGCTGTTTTTCTCCATATTTTTAGTGACATCACCAACAGCTGACTAGCAGTCAGCTGGTAGTGCCCTAGATTCCTTGTTGACAAAGAAGGTGTGAGGGGTAATACTTGAAGATTACCCATTTTTAGTCTATATCTGGAATGTTTCAGCTGAAGCCAAGAATGACTTGGAAGGATCCAAAGCAACTAGAGCAAGTTGCATCTGTAAAACCACCTAGTGTGAGGAGACCTGACATGATGATCAGCATTAATTAGAAGCAATGGCATTCAAATTCTTAACAGTTTCAGTAGCAAAATAGTTTTTGCTAGACAGTGCTGAAATAAGTAAAATTAAACTTACAAATATCAGCGAATAAAAATATGTTTTCTTATTTGCATAGAGACTGCACTTGCCTCTACAGCATATTAAGTTGATAGCCAAATTATGACTGCCAGATGACAAATTGGTGCTATGGTTAAATTAGCAAATGATGTGGTTATCAGCCAACATCTGGGGCAACAATACAATGTAAACACATTTTACCTCCATGATACATAAACAGGGGTTATGCTTGGTTAGGTTATGTTAGGTAAGGCTTTTGGTGTAAGTTAGAAATTGTAAAAATATATATTGATTTTTTATTTGAAAACAGCTTGGGCTAGCTTAGGTTAGGTTTTTTTCCAACCTGATTTTTTTAAAAGAAAAAATATTGCTTGGAAATTTTCCATTAAAAACCCTTTCTTGCATGGAAGGTTAGGTTACGTTGCATCATTTTCCTGTAGTTTGCACTTTACTTTTATGCCATATTACGTGGGTGTAACCACTGGGGGGCTTGGGGGACATGTCCCCCAAATTTCTGTAAAGTGGCAATTTGTCCCCCTAATTTTTTTATGTGCCCCCCCCCCCACACACAAAAAAACTCAGCTACCTGAGTATGATCATTGCGAAATTCTACTTCATCATTTATAAAGTGAAAATATATATGCAAGAAAATCACTCAAAATACTAGAAGCCAATCTAGCCAATCAACAGGCTTCGCAGGCTATGTCATCACGAAATCTCCAAATGGTGAATTAGCAAACATTATAAATTTCTGCTTCCAGACCATTCTTGAATAACATGAACCTTGACCATAGTTGCATTTTTGCTTGGGTGGAAGTGCCTTGCGAGACAACAAATTTGCATTATCCCAAAGCTTTATAGTCTTAGGTTGCATCCCCCTGCACATTTATTGGTATATCTTGAACAAACGTGACTGGGTGTCCTTGGGTATATTTAAGACCATGTAGGGGAGTCATGGACGTACTTGCCTTAAGCAAGTACGTCAAGTTAACGTCGTATTCGTATTGTGTTCGCCGGAGGCGTGTTTCGGATGTGTTCGCCAGAGGCATATTTGTATTGACATCGGCATTCAGCAACGGGTTTGGGTTTATGATCATTCAAATCAATTACCACAAATGCTTCTGCTTGCACTGAACATGCTGGAAGCAACTACATAGGTCTCACTTTACCACTTTAACGGTCAAGGTCCAACGCAAGCCGGTTGTTTTGGTTGCCTCCCTTTTTTTGTTGTTTTCACCCAAACCTGCCCAAATCTGGTATCAAGCAATAGCCTATGGTGAACCATTGTGTAACATTTCAGACCGGTGCATCTTAAGGTCAACCTTCTAGGTCAAAGGTTAGCTTGATTTATTAGATGGCGATATTGAAGCAATATCGACCGAACCCGATGTTCGGTTGCTATCGCTTCAATTTCCATCAAATGGGCGTCATTCGACGTGGCTAGTTATGTGGTATCAGAAAGTTAAGCAATCAAATTATTTTTCAAGAGCAAAGGCCAAGCTGATCATCTGGTCCACTCAATTTTGTTTTCGTTTTTGCTCAAACCCATCCAAATCTAGTATCAAGCAATAACCAGTGGTGAACACTCGAGTAACATTTCAAATTGTGACATGTCGGGGCCAAATGCTTATTGAGCTCTTAGATGACTTCATGTGTCATTACTATGGCTTCAATTTGCAGAAAATGGATGTCATTCAAAATCGCTTGTTATACGGTATCAGAAAGTTCCTAATTCAAAATCATCTTGAAAATTAAAATTCAAGCTGATTTCTTCTGTCTCCCCACATTTGCTTTTTTCGTTTTCCCTCAAGCCTGCCCAGATGCACTATCAAGCGATAGCCCATGGTGAACCCTCAGTAACATTTTGAAACTGGGATATATCAATGTCAAACCTTTTGGTCAAAGGCTAGTTTGAATTCTTCGAAGTTCGCGCGATTCGTCGCCATGAGTTCGATTTGCACGAAGTGGGTGTCATTCGACGTGGCTTGTGCTGTATTATAATGCTATCAAATCGAACTAATTTCAAAGGTCAAAGGTCAAACCGATTTCTTTGGTCGCCTAGTATTTTGTATCCACCCTTACCTATCCGCATCTGGTATCAAACAATAGCCCGTGGTGCACCTCGAGTAACATTTCATACCGGAACATGTCAATGTCAAACCACAAGATCGAACGTTAGCTTAAATTGCTTGAAGTCCTCGCTCGCTATGTCTTCAATTTTCATCAAGTGGGAGTCATTCGACGTGCCGTGAGGTACTCTAGCAAACTGGTCAGAAATCACATTAAGTTTCAAAGCCGATGGTTGAGCTCATTTCTTCGGTCGCCCCGCATTTCTTCATTTTCTCTCAAAGTTACCCGTGTTTTGTATCAAGAGATAGCCCGTGGGCAACCCTCGAGCAACATTTCAACCTGGGACAGGTCAGATCAAGGTTAGTTTTATTTTTCAAAGTTCTTGCGTTTTGTCGCTATGGCTTCAAATTGCATTATGTGGGTGTCATTCGACGTGGCTTGCCGTACAGTATCAGAATGTTGAGATATCGAAATAATTTCAAAGGCGTTGAAGGTCTGCTGTGTGTACAATGATTAAGTATAATAGGAATAGGAGGATCAAATCTGTTTTTGTTCGCAGCCGTTGTGATAGCAGGCACTCATATCCTATACGACTAGGAGCTCCCCCAAGAAATCCAGTCATAACCTGCTCGGACGGCGCTCTCATCTCTGGTTTTTAGTTTACACTGCCACATTGCTGTTCTGGATATGTAAAATGTAGATTTGTTTTTCTCAAATTGTCCACTTTCCTCTTAATGGTTCAACGGAAGTTGTCAAATTTGGAAGAAAAGCCACACGTCAATGTGCACAATTTTATAACCAGCCAGACTCCATAACCATGAGAGAGCATGTTGTAATCAGGGGTGGGTCCAGGAATTTTCATGGGGGCACTTGTCTGGAGGGACGCCATTTCTTTTGAGCGGCACCACTGCGAAAGCACCTGGAGGGCTGCCTCTGGCTGCAAAATTTGAGGGGGCGGGATGCCCTCGGCCCTTTCTGAGGGGCGCCTTTCTTTCCAAGGGGTGTCTTTTTTCATAGGTGTGTTTCTGGCTGAAAAATTCGATAGGGTACACTGGAACCTTTTCAGAGAGGCACCTTTTCCTGGCCTGAGGGATGGCACCTTCCACAAAGGGGCACATGCCCTCAGTGCCATACCCCTTATCTGCCCCGGTTGTCATTGCATCAAAATGTGTCCCTGTAAAACAGGAAAGCATTTGAAAGATAAGCAATGAAAGCAGTATGTCCATATTTGCTACAATAAAACCATCGTCAAATATTTAATGTTTTTCCTGCTACAAGAGGGCAACGTTTAGCATACTTACAGCGTGGCTCTATGGTAATGTGAAATTGGGCCCAGCACATATGACATGAAGCTAGATGTTCCTAGGCAGTTATAAGGAGTGGAACTTGCTAATTTGGCAGAACGTTTTGTCCGCAAAATATCATTTTTAACAATGGCAAATCTGAAAACCGAACATTGAAAAACAATGGGCTGAATTACTGGGATTTTTTTGTGGGGTGAGGGGACTGGGTGGGACCCCTCTATCCTGTCCAAGCTTACCACGTCTCTGGTTTGTCCCCCCCCCCCCCCATTTCGATCCGTGGTTACACCCATGCCATATTACCAAACTCTAAGCCACTTTTTGGGTGTTATTTTGCCTTCCAACTGAAAAGTATTCATTTGCAGAGGAAATCAATGGTCTCATCATGTCCAGCAGATAAACATTTCATTAAGACAAAATATAATCAAAGAAATCAAAATTACCTTCAACTGCAAATTTACCATTTATTCATCCATACCTGACACTCCTAGCATGCTCACACCTCACAAACTAAATATTTACACCACAACTCATTAGTAGGTCACTCTGGCACCAACTGATTTGTTGTTGTCTTTCAACTATGAAAAGTGTAGGGTTACGCATCTGGGGTTTGGAGGTGAGACTCCTATGCAATGGGAGGCAGGGAACTGGATATTATTGAAGAGGAAAGAGACTTAGCTGTATTAGTTTCAAATGACCTGAAAGCAGAAAAACAATGGAGTACCTCTGTTATGAAGAGGGAAATCAGGATGTTGTGAATCATTAATATGAATGTGTGGTATAACAGAAAGGAAGTCATGAAAAACTGTACTTAGCCTATGTGCAACCCCACTTGAAATAGGCTGTTGTGACACACCATACATATTGTGTGTTACACCAGGGGTTATACACCATGTGTATGGTGTGTAACCCTGTGGGTTTTGCACCATGCACACAAGACTCTGGGTCTTGCCATTCCATAACAAGCAATGGAAGTTGTGTCAGGTGAATCCTGGGCCACTGCCAACTATTGAGTGATCTCACTGATGTTATGCAGCATTATATAATTATATAAATATATAATGGGCATATATATGACTGCATAGTTGCCTCAATAATCTCAAGTGGATGCCTTCTTTTTTTAAAAAAAATCCTGGGTTGTGGTCAAAAGTTTCATTTATGTTCTGTACAAACATGGAGTCTTTACTTAAACAAGATACGGATATTGTAGAAAGAGTGCAGGCCCAAAGCCACTATACTCATCAGTGGGTTAGGTATCTTAGAATATGCAGAAATGTGTATGGCACTCACTCAAGTATAAGAGACAGGGTGATGTGATTGAAATGTTGAAAATCACTAAACAGTTAGATAATGCCAATCTGAAGGATGCTCTTCTATTTAGACTTATACATAGGGGTCATCAATTCAAGTTAGACAAGTCAAGGTTTAGGACAGTTAAGCAACAACAGGTTTTGAGTCAAAGGGTGGCAGATTAATGGAATAGGCTGGCTGCTGATATGAGAAGCCCCTTATTGAATGTATTAAAAAATAGGGTGGATAAGTTTTTTAGGTTTGAGAAACCTGTTATTGAGTTATAATTATAGGTGAATGGGGTAATATATATTATGGTAGGTGTACATAGTGCATACCCCTTTAAACAGTCAGGGATGGAGTTAAACATTATTGATTGGGCATTTTATTCATGCATGTTTCACTCAGGATAAAGTGAGAGTACAAGTAGTCTAGTGGTATATTGCCTGTCTCACAATCAAAAGATTGTGGGTTCAAGTCGTAACTGTTGCTACTCTTCGCCTGCTACCAATCGGCGTGGGAGATTGGCGATGCTACATGACTTAACGGTTGACATGTCATAACACCAATAACCACCATCAGGATCAAGTGAATAGGGCTAGATAAGTATTGGTAGGTGTGTGGGATGTTGGTGGATAGTTTCTTTGGAATTTAGAATGTTGTATTGTTAGGTGTGCTTATAGTGTCCCGGCTTATAGTGTCTTCCCTTTACAGGCCTGACTCAGATGGCCCCTGTGGCTTTCATTAAGTCTGAACACTGTATGACTGTGTCAACACCAGGTGATCTGCTGATATCACTCCAATTGATGTGTATCATCTCAATAGCAGCAGGCCCTAGCATGTTACAGACAAATCCCTTCAGTCATGACCCCATGGAGCCAAAAATTGGAAGCTAACAGAATTCCTCCAAAAAGAAAGTTAATTTCTGTGAGCATTGTAGCACGACCAAAGCATGTGTGGGAATGGTCTTGCATCATTTTACATCATTCCCTCAAACCAAGTGGCTGGATCTGCCTGTTCCTCAGATTATTAGTCAGGTGACTACAATATTCCCATATTTTTCATGAAGCAGCAGCAAGTAAGATCTTCTAATACCTTAATGAAATCCATGATTTGTGAATATATAGAAGTCTAGGCCAATTTTTAGCTTAGAAAGAGTTGTTCTGGCACTTTATGTGAATTGAATGAATTTGATATTCATTGCTTTGGGAAATAACACTTCAAGATATCAACAATTGCGTTTAAGTACTTAAAGCACAATAAGCATTCATTTCACAGAAAATGGGCGCCACATAACCAGTAGCAGTTGATGTGCCCATAAGCCCAAATAATCGATCAATCAATAGATCATTTCACAGAAAAAAAGAGCACCAAATTCCTTCAAATAACATGAAAAACAGCATGGTATATTTTCCAATCTAGGTGCATGTTATCCTCATCCCCTCCCCAACAAAATGTGGGGTGTACAGAAAAGGGGGCTTTTGTTGGGTAATATAATGAAAAATAACAAAATTGTTTATTTACATCACTAAAGGAGTATGCATAATCATCATGTTCATGCAATGTGGCATGATTTCAAATAGTGGCATGATTTCAAATTATCTTGCCTACATGTGATTTCCCAAATAAATGGTGGATGAAGAGAAAGTTGTTAGATGAGCTTCAACAAGTCCAGTTCATACACTTCAAATTTGTGCTCAGTGGCTTCTTCTAAATGAATGCCCAATATTTTCCTCAATGTCAGCAACATGTTTTATTTTGTTGTTTTTTGTGGGGGGTGGCGAATTTCAAATTATTCTTCAGTGTATATCATCCAACCCCAAAACCTTTTTATATATTTTCCCATGTTTTGTTGAGGAAAATTACGTGTATCTGCATTGTTGAAAATGTTATGATGTTCTTATGTTATTTTAATGATTTTGATGTATTTTTAGAGAAGTCCCTGAACACCAATTTGGAAACAAAATGTATGGACTGGACTTGTTGAAGGTTACCTAGCAGCTTCTTCCTCTATTTCTTCTTCTTTTATTTGGGAGATCTCATAAAGGCAAGATATTCACTATTCAAAACCATGCCACTTGGCAACCGCCGGCAGGTGATGTGGACTCCTTTCTGATAATGATATCAAGTGGATTTCCACCTGTTATTTCTATTTTTGCAAGGAAATGAATATCAAATTCATTTAAATCACATCAGAAATTACCAGAAAGCAATTTTTCACAGCATTGGTTTAGATTCTTCTACATATTTACCAAGTTGTCAATCAATATGAACAATTCTGATTTTAAGATTTTTGGTTCTTGTAGTGTTACACCAAGTCATCTTGCTGGCATTTTTACGCTATGTTCGGTTTGAAGACAAAAAAAGTAGTGAATTATTCCCACAAGCTTAAGTAATCATGGTCAACTCCCTTCATTGAGTAAAACATTTGGTGCCTCTTCATTAAGATAAATGTGAGATGTTTTGTGCACTGCAGCCAGATTGTTTTCTTATTTGCTCTTGTCCTCTGTATTTTTTTTTCTCATGTCTTCCACCTGCATTGCAGATTGTAGTCTGAGCTACCATTGAAAAGGCTGCATCAACTATGGTGCTTATATATTACATGTATTACCAACACTTGCCTAATTTCATATGTTTCCTTTCTTTTTGCCTAAGATTTCTGAGCAGAAATTATCATTGCTTATTTGCTCATTTTTGGTATTACTTGTATAGTCCTTGGAGCCATTGGGTAAGTGGATGAAACTCTCCAGTCAGCTGATAGTGGAGAGTTGATGTAAAAAGTTGAAGGGAATCAATGCTATTTATGGCTATGTGACCTTTGCAGTTGATGCGCCCCTAAACTACAATGCTCTTTATGCAAGCTGAAATATGATACTGCTCCTTTGCAGTGGCATGACATTTTGAAATTTGAGTGGAGACACCCTCCATGATGATGGTTTTTACCTTTTTCTTTTTGACATCAATGAGTATCACTTGCTTTTTATTGCAGGATATGAGTGAGGTTTTGTTCTATAAATGCACTGATTGCTTCTGGCTGCAGGATTGCTCTGATTGATAGATGCAGCAGAAATGCTAAAGACATCACCTGTATAACCAAAGCAGTCGATGCGCCCCTAAGCCCAAATAGCCTACGGACATCACCATCAAGCAGTGAGCAAATGTGATTGAAAATCACTCATAAATAGGTGCAATCCATATATATTTATACTTTTTACATCACTTAGTTTGTTTGGCATGGTTCCATTCCCTCTCCACTTTACCAAAAAAATAAATTTAATAAAACTATTACTTTGTGCATATAAAGTGGAGCCAGCATCTCACAGTAGTCCTTGCAGTGCAGTTCCTACTGAGCTTATGGGCATGATATTATGATTGTATACATTTTTGCAGATCAGGGGACATAATAACAATACAAAATATGTTTAGAACAAAAACAAAATATTATGTCTTCCTCTAAGGCCAAGAAAGCATAACAAGAAAAATTAACCTTGAAGTGTTTAAGTACACTGGAATATGTGTCGGTGACTAATACCTGTTGGCACTGATGCATTGGAACAAGGATCAAGCAAGTGGTTGGTTATTGGTTTTACGACACGTCGACCGTTGAGCCAAGATTTCACGCCGATTGGTCCGGGGAAGGGCGTGGACTCGAACCCACAATCTTTCGATCGTGAGACGAGCATCTTATCCCTAGACCACTCGTCCCCTGGAACAAGCAAGTGATATATGCATCAATTCACACAGATATTTCAGTATTCTGTTGTAAGTTTGCAAAGTGCTTATGTGTAAAGGGTGGTCCCAGCTGTCCAGTGTTAAACTATTGATTTCTCGTGGGTGTGATATGTCGAAACGATTGCAGCAGGATGTCGAAATCGCTATGGAAGTAATGCTATTTAAAATATTGTTAAGTCCTGCAAACCCGGTGGAAACAATTGTGTACATATGACTGTTGCCGTTTTGCGTGTTTTGAAAGGTACCTAATTTGGTTATACCAATATCAACGATAACGATACAAACACCTATGCTATAAACTGGCATTGTGCAACAAAGCACATCATAGGTAATCCCTTCACCTGGAATCGCGCTACGGGATGCTCGTTATCACGATCCTGGATCCATTACGGTGAGCAAAAGTATGGTATTTTTAAACGGGATGCAGTTAGAAACGAGGCATAAAAACTTCGCAAACACGCATCGAGAAGCACGATGTCGATGCTCCTTTGAGAAGGATGTCGATTCAGTGTTCAGTAAGTGGTATATTCCACCCTATTTCGCGATTAATGTATCACTGCAGCTGCCCCCACCCCCAGATACCAAAACGTGCTGCTAATGATTTGTTCATGAATCATTTTGAGGAAATGTGCCATTCATATCCTCAAATAATAATTGAAATACTGAAGGCTGTGGATCCAAAAACAAAAGAAGGAAATGCAGGCCCTCATTTCCACCATAGGAAAACGTTATTTTTCACTCTGCACTTTCATGCACTGAATGCTTCAATCCCAAAGACTCACTTCCATTTCTGCATGTAGCAGGCATATTTTGCTGCATGGGCGCAGTCAGGAATGACAAAATGGGAGTTTAATCTTATCCATCAATTAGCCACATATTTCAAAATGGAGAAACATATAGCTCAAACCACTCTTTTTCATTTGAATTTATAGTTTCAATAAGCTTAATAGTTAAGATAAGTTTAATCTTATCCATCAACGAACCACACATATTTCAAAACTAAGAAACATGTAGCTCAAATCACTCTTTCATTTGAATTTATAGTTAGTGTTCATTACTAAAAGCAGCAAGATCAGATATACACACTTCAAATGGAAAAGGTCCTGGGTAGCTAACGTTTCATTAGAACAATGTTAATGCCATATGAACACAGCAATTTACTATTGATGTCTATTCCGATGCACATGCATGTTCGAAGGTGAACAGTGGTGTATGTATAGATGAACATGAGATACATTTGATGTTCATTACATTTGCTATTTAATTATGAAGGGTCGATGGGCTGAGTACTTGCTACTGATGTGTATTATGTGACTGCAAATAGTAAGTTGTTCCTGAAGGGCACAGTAAAGTATGGAAACTGGAACTGTGTAGAACAGGGATATGGTTAATAAAACATGTCAAACCACCTCATGTTTTGCTGTGTGTGCATGTTCATATGCATATGTGATGTGTCAAACTCATAGCTTTCCGGCTTTGCATCTCCATTATTCGTAATTGTAAACTGAAATAACTTCATTTTTTAATGTAGGCATGCAAGACAAATAAGTATTCAACGGCCAACTTGGAAAACAGTGACAAAAATACTTGTTCTACCCTAAAGTGACAGGTGCCGGTTGGCCCCTCAACTAACATTGGTCACACATATTGCTCCAGGAGAGTATTCCCTGAACCAGGCTGCATTGTCAGATTATTTCCAAGTATGTAGCTTCTCAAAATATCCACATTTTCACTTCTTGGATGCAGTTCATGACTTCAGAGCTACAATCGTGAATTGTGTTTACAAATATGGATCATCAAGAGCGAAAATTCAAGTTTCCCTGCCTTGAGCAAAAAGTTTCATGAACGTTTTGCATGGAGCAAAAAGTTGTATCCAATATATATGACATTTCCTGTCTAGGTGTGGCGTTTCTTGGTTGATGGCATGTTAGCCCCAAATGAAATACATAAATGTGTGCACAAAAGGCTGAATGTGCTATTATGCATATTACAAATATGGATCATTGAGAGTACAAATTCAAGTTTCCCTGCCTTGAGCAAAAACTTCCATAAAAGTTTTGCATGGAGCAAAAAGTTTTGCTCCATGAGCCAAAGGTTGTATCCATTATATATCACATTTCCTGACTATGTGTGGTGTTTCTTGGTTGGTGGCATGTTGAAATCTTATGTTAGCCCGAAATGAAATACATAAATGTGTACACAAAAGGCTGCATGCGCTATGCCACACAAAACGCGATTTTTCTTGATGTTCAAAAGAAGTAGGTGTTACTAAGGACTAAGGGGAAATTTGATGTTGATGTGGCATGGGAAGAAGCATAATGCAGGGGAAGTGTTTGTTTGAAAACCTGACAACCTGAATGGCATATATGCCTCCAAACGGACTCAATGCTGCAACGTTGATGATGTGTTCTGTGCTCATTACAACTTACTCCTCTTTTTGATTAGGTGCAGTGCTGCATTGAGCATTA
>JAOTOM010004133.1:115000-228210 GCA_034440615.1 Ashinkailepas kermadecensis
GTATATCGACGCAGATATCCCGTGATTTACACACAGCGGTGGTTATGTGTAAATCGACGTCGACGTCGACATACACGCCTCCCTTATATATATACAATGGAAGGTAGTGAACTGGATGCCGTTATAGGAATTTTTTTTGGCATTATATTTCAGTAAGGAGCCTTAAGCAGAAAATAATGTAACTCCACTCCGAGCAGGGCGGTTAGGATGTTATGAATCATGAAATAGGGGTCTTCAGTACAAAAGCAAGGAAGTTATGGAGACCAAAATTTTGTTTCAGCTGTGTGCGATGCCACTGTGTACAGGTATGTAGTCTTTCCTTCGAAAGGGGGTACAGGTATGCTAAAAAGAGTGCAGCACAAAGCTACAGTGCTTATCAATTGGCTTGGCAATTGAAAATATGTGGAGGGCATATGGCGTTAGATATGTATTCACTCAAGCATAGGAGATTAGCGGGTGATGTGATTGAGATGTTTAGGATAGTAAAGTGATGTCAATTTGAATGATGCTCTTCTATTTAGGGACTCGCAGGAACCATCACTTCAGATTAGACAAGTGGATGTGTTGGGCAGTTCACACTGGCAAGTGTTCAGCCAAGGATTGTTTATCAGTGTAATAGAGTGCTTCATGATGCAGTAGAAAGTTCCTCATTGAATCTATTTAAGGCAGGGGTGAGAAAATTCGCTAAGTCCAAGATTCTTAGTTTTGAATTCCAAGTTGTGCAGTAGGAGGATGAGAAAATGAGGTGGATGGGGTTGGATTTGTGGTATTAGGTGTCTTGGTGAGTGTGTCCGTTATGTGCTGGGGAATACTTCCCTCACATTTTGGCGAGTGTATCCGTCATATGTTGGTGAGTATATCCGACCCGTGTTGGTCAGTGTACCCGTCACGTGTTGTGGGTGTGTCCGTCACATGTTTGTCAGTGTACCCGTCACGCGTTGTGGGTGTGTTCGTCACATGTTTGTCAGTGTACCCGTCACGCGTTGTGGGTGTGTCCGTCACATGTTTGTCAGTGTACCCGTCACGCGTTGTGGGTGTGTCCGTCACATGTTTGTCAGTGTACCCGTCACGCGTTGTGGGTGTGTTCGTCACATGTTTGTCAGTGTACCCGTCACGCGTTGTGGGTGTGTCCGTCACATGTTTGTCACTGTACCCGTCACGCGTTGTGGGTGTGTCCGTCACATGATTGTCAGTGTACCCGTCACGCGTTGTGGGTGTGTTCGTCACATGTTTGTCAGTGTACCCGTCACGCGTTGTGGATATGTCGGTCACGTGCTGCTCATTGTTCCCATCACGTTTTGTTTAGTGTACCCGTCACGAGGTTTGGGTGTGTCAGTCACGTGTTGCTTAGTGTACCTGTCACGCGTTGTGGGTGTGTCCGTCACGTGTTGTGGGTGTGTCAGTTACGTGTTGTGGGTGGGTGTCACGTGTTGTTGGTGTGTCCGTCACGTGTTGTGGGTGGGTGTCACGTGTTGTGGTGTGTCCGTCACGTGTTGTGGGTGTGTCCGTCACGTATCGTGGGTGTGTCCGTCACGCGTTGTGGTTGTCAGTCACGCGTTGTGGGTGTGTCTGTCACATGTTGTGGGTGTGTCCGTTACGTGTTGTGGTTGTGTCAGTCACGTGTGGGTGTGTCCGTCACGTGTGGGTGTGTCCGTCACGTGTTGTGGGTGTCCGTCACGCGTTGTGGGTGTGTGTCACATGTTGTGGGTGTGTCCGTCACGTGTTGTGGTTGTCAGTCACGTGTGAGTGTGTCCGTCACATGTGGGTGTGTTCGTCACGCATTGTGGGTGTGTCAGTCACGTGTTGTGGGTGTGTCCGTCACGTGTTGTGGTTGTGTCCGTCACGCGTTGTGGGTGTCCGTCACATGTTGTGGGTGTGTCAGTCACGTGTTGTGGTTGTCAGTCACGTGTGGGTGTGTCCGTCACGTGTTGTGGGTGTGTCAGTCACGTGTAGGTGTGTCCGTCACGCATTGTGGTTGTGGGTGTGTCAGTCACGTATTGTGGGTGTGTCCGTCACATGTGGGTGTGTCCGTCACATGTGGGTGTGTCCATCATATGTTGTGGTGTGTCCGTCACGTGTTGTGGTTGTGTCAGTCACGTGTGGGTGTGTCCATCACATGTGGGTGCCCGTCACATGTTGTGGGTGTGCCCGTCACGTGTTGTGGGTGTGTCCGTCACGTGTTGTGGGTGTGTCAGTCACGTGCAGGTTTGTCCGTCACGCGTTGTGGTTGTGCCAGTCACGTGGTGTGGTGTGTCCGTCACGTGTTGTGGGTGTGTCCGTCACGCGTTGTGGGTGTGTCCGTCACGCGTTGTGGTTGTCAGTCACTTGTTGTGGGTGTGTCCGTCACATGTGGGTGTGTCAGTCACGTGTTGTGGGTGTGTCCATCACATGTGGGTGCCCGTCACATGTTGTGGGTGTGCCCGTCACGTGTTGTGGGTGTGTCCGTCACGTGTTGTGGGTGTGTCAGTCACGTGCAGGTTTGTCCGTCACGCGTTGTGGTTGTGCCAGTCACGTGGTGTGGTGTGTCCGTCACGTGTTGTGGGTGTGTCCGTCACGCGTTGTGGGTGTGTCCGTCACGCGTTGTGGTTGTCAGTCACGTGTTGTGGTTGTCAGTCACGTGTTGTGGGTGTGTCCGTCACGCGTTGTGGTTGTCAGTCACGTGTTGTGGTGTGTCCGTCACGTGTTGTGGGTGTGTCCGTCACGCGTTGTGGTTGTCAGTCACGTGTTGTGGTGTGTCCGTCACGTGTTGTGGGTGTGTCCGTCACGCGTTGTGGTTGTCAGTCACGTGTTGTGGTTGTCAGTCACGTGTTGTGGTTGTCAGTCACGTGTTGTGGGTGTGTCCGTCACGTGTTGTGGGTGTGTCCGTCACATGTGGGTGTGTCCGTCACGCGTTGTGGTTGTCAGTCACGTGTTGTGGGTGTGTCCGTCACGTGTTGTGGTTGTGTCAGTCACGTGTTGTGGGTGTGTCAGTCACGTGTTGTGGGTGTGTCCGTCACGTGTTGTGGGTGTGTCCGTCACGTGTTGTGGGTGTGTCCGTCACATGTGGGTGTGTCCATCATATGTTGTGGTGTGTCCGTCGCGTGTTGTGGTTGTGTCAGTCACGTGTGGGTGTGTCCATCACATGTGGGTGCCCGTCACGTGTTGTGGGTGTGTCCGTCACGTGTTGGTGAGTGCACCCGTGCCGTGATGTGGGTGCAGTGATAAATTATTCGCAAAATAGGGTGGAATATACCACTTACCGAACACTGAATTGACATCCTTTCCAAGGAAGTATCGACATCGTGTTTCTTGGTACGTGTTTGTAAAGTCTTCACTCCTCGTTCCTAACCGTATCCCGTTTACAAGTATCATACTTTTGCTCACCATAACGGATCCGGGAGCGTGATAACGAACATCGCGTAGCACAGTTACAGGTGAAGGGATTACCTGTGATGTGCCATGTTATATAATGCCAGTTTATAGCATAGGTGTTCGTATCGTTATCATTGGTATCGGTATGCCGCAAATAGGTACCTTTCAAAACACGCGACACGGGAACAGTCCTATGCACACAACTGTCTCAAAACTGGGTTTGCAGGACTTAACAAGATTTTAAGTAACATTACTTCCATAGAGATTTCGACATCCTGCTGCACTCGTTTCGACATCTCACACCTAACGATAAATCATTATTTTAGCACTGTGTGGGTGTCTGTTACATGTCTCGGGTGTGACTGTCACGTGTTGTGGGTATCTCCGTCACGTGTTGGTGAGTGCACCCGTGCCGTGTTGTGGGTGTGTCTGTTACATGTCGTGGGTGTGACTGTCGCGTGTTGTGGGTATCTCCGTCACGTGTTGGTGAGTGCACCCGTGCCGTGTTGTGGGTGTGTCTGTTACATGTCGTGGGTGTCACTGTCACGTGTTGTGGGTATCTCCGTCACGTGTCGGTGAGTGCACCCGGCCGTGTTGTGGGTGTGTCTGTTACATGTCGTGAGTGTGACTGTCACGTGTTGTGGGTGTGTCCGTCACGTGTTGGTGAGTGTACCCGTGCCGTGTTGTGGGTGTGTCTGTTACATGTCGTGGGTGTGACTGTCGCGTGTTGTGGGTGTGTCCGTCACGTGTTGGTGAGTGTACCCGTCCCGTGTTGGCAGTGATTCGGTGGGCTTGAAGGAGGAGCAGAATGGCCGACACCAGGAGGCCGCCATGCAGCTACAGTACTTCAAGGCGGGAGGCGCCCCGCCGGGTGAGCGTCCCCCGGCGTCAAAGCCTCCCACGGGGGGGGGGACGAGTGGTCTAGGGGTAAGATGCTCGTCTCACAATCGAAAGGTCGTGGGTTCGAGTCTCACCTGTCGCTACTCTTCGCCCGCGACCAATCGGCGTGAGAGATTGGCGACGCTACATAACTCAACGGTCGACGTGTCGTAAAACCAATAACCAACCAAAGCCTCCCACGGGGCCGCCCTCCCGGTAGTCTGTTCTAGCTGTCATCGGAGTAGACACAGCGACACGTCACCGGCGTGCTGGCGCTCTTGTGAACGCCGATCAGCGTTAAGCATTTAACGTCTACTTGTTGTGAGTTATCCAAGTGGCATCTGATGGGCGCAAAATGACCAGCACAGTCGACGCGCCCTGAAGCACAAATCCACCACAAGCGGCATCTGTGCATCTTCGAGGTCCGTTGACGCCTAGCCTTGAGGTCCGTTAGCGCTTGGATTTGATGTCCGTTAACGCCCGGCTTTGAGATCCGTGAATGCCTGACTTTGTCTGGCGTTTTCGGTGGTCTTTTCATCGGCTAGTTTTGCTGCCCACCGCCGCCAACAGCAGGCGATTAGTCGACTGAATTCGACCAATGTTATCTTATCAGCCCCAATCCGACCAATGTTATCTTATCAGTCCTAATCCGACCAATGTTATCTTATCAGTACCAATCCGACCAATGTTATCTTATCAGTCCCAATCCGACCAATGTTATCTTATCAGTCCCAATCCGACCAATGTTATCTTATCAGTCCCAATCCGACCAATGTTATCTTATCAGCCCCAATCCGACCAATGTTATCTTATCAGCCCCAATCCGACCAATGTTATCTTATCAGTCCCAATCCGACCAATGTTATCTTATCAGTCCCAATTCGACCAATGTTATCTTATCAGCCCCAATCCGACCAATGTTATCTTATCAGTCCCAATCCGACCAATGTTATCTTATCAGTCCTAATCCGACCAATGTTATCTTATCAGTCCCAATCCGACCAATGTTATCTTATCAGCCCCAATCCGACCAATGTTATCTTATCAGTCCCAATCCGACCAATGTTATCTTATCAGCCCCAATCCGACCAATGTTATCTTATCAGCCCCAATCCGACCAATGTTATCTTATCAGCCCCAATCCGACCAATGTTATCTTATCAGTCCCAATCCGACCAATGTTATCTTATCAGTCCCAATCAGGTCACGTAATTTTAATAATGGACTGATTGCAAATTTCGTTTGACAGGCATCGTTTGATAGACACTTGATCGTTTAGGCAGCGTTTCGATTTTTTTCAAAAATTGTCTCAATTCGATTGGGTTTAGCCTATCCACAAGTGGTTCGCCGTATGTTAAAATGGCAGGAAAAGAAGGGACAAATGAATGCCATGGATGAGGTAATGTCACACCCTGATTCATTCACCTGATTCATATGCCCAGCTTACCGTCGTTTCTTAGGGTGTCCCCACGCCCGCCTCGCGTGTGCAGTAGTGCTTTTAGAGTTAGGACTGTGACGCTTCCCGAACGTTCATTTGCGCTTAAGACCATGGGGAATTCGCGTGCTTGTAGCAATGATGGAAAAACTATCGAAATGCTGAGGATGACCTCTAGCGTAATAGGGCCGCATTTGCTGCACGTAGTGAATAGTTCACTGCGCACTGGTGACGTTCCAGCCGGATGGAAGGAGGCGAGCGTTTTGCCGCTGTATAAGAAGGACGATCGTAGCGACCCAGGGAATTTTAGACCCATATCGATATTGAGCGTTGTTGGCAAGATTTGCGAAAAATTGGTTTGTCTCCAGCTTTCCACGTATTTGGAAGATAATCATATTTTGTGCCCAAATCAGCACGGTTTTCGAAGTTGGCATTCTACGGAGACAGCAATGTTAGAGACCGTACATTTTTGTCAACAAGTATAGACTGTGGTCGTGTGGCGACCCTCCTAGCAGCGGATACGTCTCGTGCGTTTGACACTGTGGAACACGGTCGGCTGGTACGGCTACGGAACACGGCTAGACAAGATGGGCTGGTACGGCATTGATGATCATTGGTTTAGGGATTGGCTGCATGGTCGAACTCAGACAATTCAGGGCAGCTCCGTTGGGACGCTACCAGTGACCCACGGTGTGATTCAAGGTTCTCTATGTGGCCCAAAATTATATTTGATTTTCACCAACGACCTTGGATCTCATCTCCCAGACGGAAAACAGGTCGCCTACGCTGATGACGTGCAATTTCTGGACTCAGACACCCCGGAAAATTTGGAAGTATTAAAACAACGAGTAGAGCACACCTTGAGTATGGCGCTAACTTGGTTTACCAAATATCGGCTCAAAGTCAACCCTAGCAAAACGGAAATAATAGTTGTAAAATCTCGGCGTCTGAAACTGGGCGAAACTTCTCTATCACATTTGGGGACAACGAAATCAAGCCCTCGCCCCACGCTAAAATGCTCGGCATCTATGTAGATTCAGCTTTGTCATGGGAAAAACAGATATCCCAAGTAACTCGCCGCTGCTACTGTGTTCTCGTCGGGCTGTCAAAATTACGGCACAAAATTCCCCCCGAAACGAAAAAGTTACTGGTTCAGGCATTGGTTTTCCCCCACATCTATTACAATATGGCTGTTTGGGGAGCTGCAACAAAACTCAGAAACACCGAATTCAAAAGGTCATCAATTTCGGCGCACGTATCGTCTCTGGCTTAAGTCGACGAGAGCACATTACAGCGACGCTAGAGGCCCTGCATTGGCTGAAGTTCGACAACATGCTTCAAGAGCGCGATTTGGCCATGGTTGGGGAAGACTGCTTGCAACATCTGACCCCCTTACATTGGCTAACAGTATTAAGTTCCGCTCCGAAATCTCCAGTAGGGGTCGAAGCGCCCTAAAGCCCAAATAACTAACTAACTAACTCCAGTAGGAGCACTCGGGGAACTGACGCGAATAAATTAGAGCTGCCCCGCATTAATACGGAAGCTGCGAGGCGCAGCTTTCTGTATCGGGCGGTCAGCACGTGGAATAATGGGGTTGATGCTCAGGGGCGTATTTGATGGCATGTTTTATCATTTTATCTTTTTCCATTGACGTTTTGCGTTATTTAGTGTTTTTCATAATTCGAGTTTCTCTTTTATCATTGAACCATGTATTGACGCGAGTGCTGAAAAGCCATGAATATGGAGAACTCAATATACGACTATGACTATCCTGCCCTCCCGCCGATATGGGCGCTCCATGACCGCTGTAGTCGATGTGCCCCTAAACCACAATAACCATTCAACCAACCAACCCGCCGGGGTATTACTGTACTGTGCCGTTAATATTTGTGTTTTAACACAGCTAATGATCTTGACCGATTGACTTGTTTCTCATCTTCCACGCACCATATCCAATTATTTCGATTGTCTGCCATAGCCTTTTTACAGTTATTTTTGTCTCTTGAAGTACTTCTAACATATTAGTTTAGTCGCAATAGAGCCGAAAAAGCTGACGCGCCAAAAATACCGAATGCACGCACACACACACACACACACACACACACACACACACACACACACACACACACGCACGCACGCACGCACGCACGCACGCACGCACGCACGCACGCGCGCGCGCGCATGTTCAATATGTTGAGCAAGTCGACAGGCATTTCCTGAATGGCTTCCTCAATTGGTACATTCGTTTTTATCCTCGTTCCGGTTTCTCCATCAAAAGGCAAGTTATAAGCAAATGGAGTTAATTTCACTGCTGCTACTTGACTGTAGTCACGCGACTGTAGACTGTAGTCACTGTAGTCAATGAGTTACCCTATGACATCAGGTCACGTGACCTCCGGTGACCTCGATGCCCATGAATTTTTTTCCATTCACAGAATGGAAGGACCGTGTTTTGGCTTGATATATAGCAAATTAAAAAAATGGGCGTTTTTCCTATAAATCCTCATCTGGAGTGCAAACTTTACCATATCTGAAGTGTTTGGAGGATTGATCTACTAACTCGGCCGTCCATCCGTCCAATATCGAGATGCATATTGATAACACATACCAATGCATTCTCGTGGGTTCGAATCTCACCTGTCGCTACTCTTCGCCCGCGACCAATCGGCGTGAGAGATTGGCGACGCTATATGACTCAACGGTCGACGTGTCGTAAAACCAATAACCAACCAACCAATGCTTTCTCTGGCATGGTGTGGATGATGGGCGGTATTATAAAGTAGTAATGCACAAAGCTGTATAATATTCATAAATTTAACGAACCATAACGTGATAATTGTACGACAAATCGACCAGGCAAAGGGGTGATTGTCCACTCTCATGTTTCAGAATTTGAGCAAATGATTGATGCGTAGGGTTATCCTATGCCCTGAACCCTCCTGCGCAAATTTTATTTCGATCAGGTCAACGGTTCAGGAGTTATAGCCTCGGGTATTTCTGTAATGTCACACTGCAAGGTTGCGCTCGGTTGCCGATAACTATGTTAAATATCGTTCAAAATATAAATTTCCAGAGATTTTTGAACTCGCAAAGTTTCAATGAATCCAATTCTGGTACTATTTTTATATGTGATAAATGATTGAAAAGTTACCCCATGACCTCAGGTCACGTGACCTCCGGTGACCTCGATGCCCGTGACAATTTACTTTTTAAGATTGACATGATGGAAGGACCATATTTTTGCTTGACATATAACGAATACAAATAATAGCTGTATGACCAACGCGGTCGATGCGCCCGTGAGCCCAAATAACCGAATAAAAATAATAACGTTTTGCTACAAATGTTCGTTTGGAGAGCGCAAACTTTATCTTTATCGCAAGCTTTATATATGTGAAGATTATCGAGGATTGTACTTCTAACTCGGCCAGGTTGGGCTGTCAGCAGAGCCCAAGCCAAGATAGGGCCCCTGACTTCATGGACAGGGTCCAAGCGTTTGAAAAAGCCCCAGGCTTGCTGGAAAAGGCCCTGGGTCGTCAAAGAGGGCCCCTGAAATGACGGAGGTGCCCTAGTTGCCACAGGGGATCTCGGGCCGTCAGAAAGGGCCCTTGCGCCGACGGAAGTGGCCCTTGCATGATAGAGGAGGCCCAAGCTTTTGAAGAGGAGATTCCGACCGGACCGAGAGTGAACTGAGCCGTGAAAGAGGGCCTCTGAGCCGACGGATGGGCCCTAGGCCGGACGTGCAGAGCCACTGGGTCGGCTTTGGCTTACGCTGATGGAGAGGGTCTCAGAGCTGACAGCGGGACAGAGCCGATAAAGAGATCCCGAACTTCGGAGACGATCCGAGCTGAAGCGGAGGGTTCCCGGTGCTACGTAAATGGCTCCTTAGCCCATGAAGGGGCCCGGGCTGCTACGCAGTTGTGGCGTTTCCAAGGGGTGAACGGGTACCCGCTCCCTGTCGAGTCCAATGAAGCCCTCCGGGTGACCGCCCTGAGGGGCAGAAAGACAACCGAAGAAATGTTTAAGTACATTTAATGGCTTGTGTGGAAAGTGCCCTTGACACGTGAAGAGGTCCACCCTGAGGGCTAGTAAGGGCCGTGAAGACAAGAGAGGACCCGCCCGAGAGCTGCGGTGCCTATACGAGCTGGAAAGAGCAGTATCAGCTGGAAATGACCGTTAACGGCTGAAGAATGAACAGGCACGTGATGGTCTGGGAAGGCTGGGATGCTCTTTGAATCTGAAAGGGCACCTGAGGGATCAACAAGACCCATGCGAGCTGAAGAGGACTAGTGAGGGCCCACCTCAGATCTGAAATTCCCCGAGATGAGAGATAGACAGGACTATTGGGAACTGTTATGGACCCCTACAAGCGGGAGAGGGCCTTGAGTGATGCAGGGGGTCTCCTGAGAGTCAGAGCGGACTGGACTGGGGTTCTTATAATGTTGAGAGTAGCCCCTAATGGATGAACAGGGCCACCCGAGAGGAAAAACTTCCTGTTGGCTGGCAATTGAGGTGAGGAATACCGAGGACCAGCCTCGGAGCTGGAATGCTCTTGAAACCACGATAGCTGTCGATAACTAGGAAGGATCCCTAGCAGCATGAGAAGGCCCTTGAGGGCGAATAGAGTTATCTGAGAGCTAAGAAGAGTACCTAGGTCAATGATTGTGAGGACCAATGTCAGTGACCTGAGGGCCAATGTCAGATTATTAATGTGTTTTTGCATTAATCCAAACCCTTGAAGCTGGAAAAAAAACTGTCAAGGACAGGGAAGGGCCCTAACAGCTGGAGAGGACCCCTGACGATTGGAATTGGTCACTGAGCGCTAGAGGGGACTGGACTGGGATGTCCAAGGGGCTTGGAAGGGGTCCCCATGAGCCGAACAGGGCCCCTGAGACCTAATGATTCCATAAGGGCTAGCGATCGTTGTGAGGAATACTGAGAGCCAATTCCAGAGCTAGTATGTCATGGCCATCCCGGAAAACTTGAGGAGTAGGGAGGTCCCATGAGAGCTAGGGCCGACCGGACTGTGATGCTTCTGAGGATTGGGAGGAACACTGGGGGATGAACAGAGCCACCTAAGAGCTAAGGGGAGTTCCAAGAGCTGGCGATGTTTGCGAGAAGTTGTGAGGCCTGTCTAACAGCTGCTTTGTCACGAAGGAAGAGGTGGAGGTCACTGCGAGCCTCGCAGGTCGCTTTACGAAAGCTCTCGCCGTCAAGGGAACAAAAAAAAATTACAACTTCTCGCCTGCTGATGTTACGACTGCTTTGGTACATGTATTGTCGAACGGCGAGGGACGTGCCTTGAAAGTGTCACGATATGTGGACAAAGACAAGCTAGACACGAGACAGAAACAATTGGTGCACATACGAAACATGGTTTGTTACCGCAGCTACTTGCAGATTTGTGTGTTGATCTGTCTTTGGGCATATAACAAAAACGTTGGATCGTTTCCATGTCCTCAAATATGCAAACGGTATTTCGATGCACTTCTGACGTGGCATGATTGTGACGTGATGTACCTCCTTATTTCTCAGTTGGGTACATCTTTGTTCTAAACATACAATGATTGTGTGACCATGGTGTGTATACATTGCCCTCATGAATACCTACGGATCGTGTTTTCTGTGAGAATACAAGCATTAACAGACGTCAGGAAGTGTTCCCGGCGAACTAAATTCAGACGCATTTACTCAGCGAAATAGCTGGATATAACAAAACACAGGCTACTGGTGCCGACCACAGTCCAGTTGAGGCCAATGGCTACTTCTGACGTAAGTAGGCGCCTTTTATATCTTATATAGATAACTGGATATTGGAGGTAAATAAGTACATTAGAAGATATAAATCCACACAATGCCAGAGAACACGTTGCTACGTGTTATCAAACCGCATCTCGATTTTGGACGGAGGGACAGCCGAGTTAGTAGCTCAATCTTCGAAAGACTTCAACTGTGGTAAAGTCTGCGCTCTCCAAATCAGGATTTATAGAGAGAAAAAAACGCCTGTTTTGTATTTGCTTTATATCAAGCCTAAACATGGTCCCTCCATTCTGCCCATTCAAAACAAAACAAAGATTTCACGGGCATCGAGGTCACCGCAGGTCATATAACCTAAGGTCATGGGGCAACTCTTGTATTATAAAGTCATAAAGTCATAAAGCATTAAGGCTTAATAAGAGCCACAGGGGCCCATCTGGGTTAAGCCTATCTAGAAAAGGTACTAGAATGTACATACTCCCACCCCAATCAATCCCTTATCCCAAGTTCCTAGGAAGCTATATATCCCAGCCCATCTAACACCACTCACTTGCTACCGCCTAACACCCTCAATAATCACAAGCTCCTCCCATCACACCCATCGTGCCACCATAGACAACCTCATCAGCATCACATCCCGAAGGAAGGTGCCGAATCCACTGCTAGGCACATCCCACAGAAATTCATAAAGCGTTCAGACTTAATAAGAGACTCACTTGCTATTGCATAATACACTCAACAATTACAAACTCCTCCCATCATACCTATTGTGCTACCATAGACAATCTCATCAGTATCACATCCCGAAGGAAGGTGCTGAATCCACTGCTAGGTACACCCTATATAAAGTTATAAAGCATTTAGACTTAATAAGAGACTCACTTGCTATTTCATAACACAGTCAACAATTACAAACTCCTCCCAACTCCCACTCCTCCCTGTCGATCAACCTTCCCTGGAATACAGAAAAACAATCCCCCTATTCTTATAATGATTGTCTATGCCGTTTTTAAAGATGTTCAGTGTGTTGCTACTGACAATGGTTCCTGGCAGCTGGTTCCAGTGTTCTACTACCCTGTTGGTGAAGAAAGACTGTCTTAACCTTGTCCTGCTGTGATTAACTTTAATTTTGAATTGATGACCTCTAATTGCATCATTTCTGTTAAATTCAAACATTTCCCTGAGATATCCCTGTTCCTGACCATGAACAAATTTAAAAACCTCGATGAGATCTCCTCTCAGCCTTCTATATCTAAGTGAAAACATGTTCAATTTCTTCAGTCTTTCCTCATATTCCAGGTTGCCTATACCATTAACCATTTTTGTTGCCCTCTTTTGTACTCTCTCTAAAAGCCAACAATCTTTCTCATAACTAGGGGACCAAGCTTGGACACAGTATTCCAAATGTGGCCTGACATATGCACAGTAAAGCTTCCTGATGACCTCCTCACTTTTGTATGACACATTCCTCTGTATTGCCCCAAGCATTCTTAGTGCCTTCTTCCTGGCTTCTGTGGTCTGTTCTGATGCCCCCAATTTTGTGTTCAAAATAACACCTAAGTCCTTCTCCTGCTGAGTCACAGATAGTACTTGGCCACCCATCAAGTATGGAGCCTTCATATGCTGCCTACCTACATGCATGACTTTGCACTTATCAAAATTAAACTTCATTTGCCATTTTTCGGACCACTTCACTAGCTCGTCTAAGTCTTTCTGCAGCAAAACCTGCTCATTTTGCCCTGTTATTGCCCTAAAGATCTTCAAATCATCCGCAAATTTCAAAACCTTACTGCTTAGGCCACATTCAATGCTATTCACATATATAATGAACAATAGTGGCCCCAGTACCGACCCCTGGGGGACTCCACTAAGAACATTTTGCCATGATGACTTTGTACCATTTAGCATCACTCTCTGCTGTCTATCTGAAAGCCACAACTCTATCCATTTTAGGATGCTACCTGCAATACCATGGACCTGAAGCTGCATCATTAACCGTTTATGGGGTACCTTGTCAAAGGCCTTACTAAAGTCAAGATATGCTACATCAACCTGATTTCCCTGATCAAATTGTTCTGTAGCAAAATTCAAAAAGTCCAAGAGATTTGTGAGGCACGATCGCCCTTTTCTAAACCCATGTTGAGTATCTTGAATCAATTTGCTTCCTTCCAGAAAACTAACTATTCTATCCTTGATAATTGATTCGAGTACCTTGCAGACTAGGGATGTGAGGCTTACTGGCCTATAGTTTTCAACTTTCCCTCTTTCTCCTTTCTTGAAAATAGGAACTACATTTGCCCTTTTCCAATCTGTTGGAATTTCATGTTGCGAAACTGATCTACAAAATATTATGCTAAGTGGAATTGCCACTTCCTTTTCAGCTTCCCGCAATACCCTAGCATAAATTCCATCGGGTCCTGCTGCCTTGTTTGTCTTTATTTTTCTGATATAATTGAAAACAATATCACTATCAATGAAATCAACATCGTGTATCTGATCACCTGTCACTGAACTGTGGTTCACGGTTGGCAGATTAGTCACATCCTCCACTGTAAACACTGATTTAAACTGCTTGCTCAGCTCCTCAACCATCTCACTATCCTCACTCAATATAGTCCCATTTACATCCAGTGGACCAATTGTGCTTGAAACTTTACTTAGCTTGTAGAAACTAAAGAACTTTTTACTGTCCCCATTACAGTTCCTAGCCAAATCCAATTCTTTTGCTCGCTTTGCTGCTCTGATTTTCTGCTTCACAGCGTCTCTAGATTTTTGATACGACCTTAGATTTACGATATTTGAAGCCTCCTTAAATACTCTAAATGCACCTTTCTTAGCCTTAATTGCTTTCATCACATCTGGTGTAAGCCATGCTGGCTTTCCTACCCTTCTTTTGCGCCTTTGCTTTTGGGGGACATGTCTAATCTGAATTTCCCTCAAGTAGGATTTGAACTTTTCCCACATTTCACAGGCATTTAAATCAAAGAATTCTTCTTCCCATTTTATGGCACTTAAAGCCTCTCTCATGCAGGCAAAGTCTGCCCTGTTAAAATTTGGAATCTTTGCCAAATTATCCTTGATTGTCCCTGATACCTGTGCCTTGAATCTCACTATGTTATGGTCACTTCTTCCCAGAGTTTCTCCTACAGTCAAGTCTTGAACTAAATCACTTAAATCTGAGAAGACAAGGTCCAAGAATGAGCCCTGCCTGGTTGGTTCCATTACAAACTGGTGTAAGAACAAGTCCTCTTCAAGGCATTTCCTAAACAGTTTACATGATGGGGAGCCAACACCAACATTTTCATATCCTTTTAGATTAAAGTCACCAAGAATAAGGCATTTCCTCTGAAAGTTTCTACTGATTTCCTCACAAATCACCTTATCAAGCTCCAGTTGCTGAGAATGTGGCAAGGTTCCTGATCGATACAAAGCTCCTATCCTCAGTTTATTGTTGTTGCCTTTTCCCACAGCAACATCAAGCCAAATGGACTCCACAGACACATTTTTCACCCCATCTACTACTTTTTGGGAACTGTATAAGCTATTCACATAGAGCATTACACCACCCCCTTTCACTGCTGGACCCCTATTGCATGAAAACATATTGTATCCCTGGATCTCATAGTCCTGCAAGTTATCCCCAAAATATCCCTCACTGACCCATGCCTCAGTAATGCAAACAAAATCTGGTTTCTCCTCAGCAACATAACACTTGAACTCATCAAATTTGGATCGAATGCTCTGAGCATTAAGCATCATACACTTAACAAAAGTTCCAAGACCATCTTTGGCTTTTTTATGTTGAGTAGCTCTATCATCTCTGGATGAGCCACCACTCTGCCCCCTTGATCTACTGCTACCCCTATTTGCTGACTGTGAGGTTCTATTGCCTATGCTGTCACTATTGACATATCCCTGAGATGGCAATGCCAATTCTTCCCTCCCCACCCCATTATCTAGTTTCCCTGAAGGACATGTTCGTATACTTTGCCTAACACTTGCACCCCTTCTCAGAGAAGTGCAAGCCATCCCTCTGATAGAGGTCAGATGAGCCATAAAACCTGCACCACTTGTCAACAAAAGTCAAACCTAACTCATTGCAAAGCCTACCTACCCTGGCATTGGCTGCCAGTGCCCTAGAGCTCCACTCAGGGGAGACTCCAGCCCTAGGCAGAATAGCTGTCACAATAACTCTGCTATTGCTTTGCTTCAGGGTGGCCAGAAGGGCCCTGTAGTCCTGCATCAGCTCCTCACTCCTAGCAGGACCTATGTTGTTCACTCCTACCTGCACTATAACTGTACTGAACTGGTTTTCGCTGGTGGCCTGTGCGACCACTTGGACCAGGTCTCTAACTTTGGCACCAGGCCTGGTGATGCACCTCCTACCTTTCCGACCTTTACAGAATACCCTATCCAAATGCCGCACACGAGAGTCTCCTACGACTAGCACTTTCTCCTTGCTGCTATCACTATCACTATCACTATCCTGGGGGCAGTCCTCCAATGCCTGGAACCTGTTGGATGTTGTTACTACTCCTGTCTGTTGAGCTGCTTCGCTAGGTTTTTCCCACTCCTACCACCTACCACCTGCCACTCACTGCCCCCTTGCTTAGGCTCACGCCTCCAAATCCTCCACCCCTTGACTTTAAACCACTGCCCCTCCTGTGAGCTACTAGAAATATTCTGTTCACTAGGAACACTTATCTCTTCAGATCTCCCTGCCACCTCCACAGCAGGGGAAGCTACAGTTACCTGGTGGCCTGTGACCACCTGGGCATAGGATGCCCCTGCTACAGACTGCCCCTTACGTTCTGGCCTGCCCTTTGAAGCAAGGGAAGCTTTGAGCTTGGAAAGCTCTGCCTTAAGGGCCCTAACCTCATCCTCTAGTGCCTGCATCCTGGTGTTAACCATCCTAAAGGCTGCAGCTTATTCTAGATTGAAATTGACAAATACCTTGCTCCAAAATTATTTACCAAATAACAGAGCAGAGCAAAATAACCGACAAAGTTTAGATATATGCTAGTTCCTAACTATGTAGCACTTACAAGGTAATCACTGTGCAGAAAGTTGACATTGGTTTTAAAGAAAGAAGAAATCACTCGCTGAATAACTGCCAAAAATTATATAAGTAGCTGAAAGCACTGACACACTAGACAAAGACAGACAGAATGGACAAAATGGCGCTGGGCAGCGTCTCTAGATATAAATATTATAATCAGCTTGCCAAAAAAGAAACTTATGAGATAAAGCTATGCAAATATATGCACAGAAGTAATTGCTAAATACCTATCCACAGTTAAGCCTGGTATACTGGTAACGACTTATCTAGAAAAGCAGGAGCTCCACAGCGATGTGTTTCCACCTTGACAACTGGCGGCAAACTGAATTCATCAGTTTGCCATCTGAATTCATCATTATTCATCACATATTAGAAGTATTATCAGAATTAGACTTCTTGAATCTTTATTTATATGTTTGACTGTTAATTCACTTAGTGAATTAACTGCCGAACAGGCCGCCGTACATAACCTTGCAGGGTGACCTTCCAGAAATGGCCAAGGCTATAACTTCTGAATCGTTGACCTGATCGAAGTAAAATTTGCACAGGGGATTCAGGGCATAACCCTATATACTCATTTACTATTACATTCACTATATACTATTAACCCTATACACCAATTTTGCTCAAAATCTGAGACATGAGGGTGCCGGGCCATGGTCGATCTGTCGTGGAATGTCCCTATAGTAATCAGACTTAACACGCGCACTGGAGGGGGGCGAAATCCGCCAACCCCTCCGGTTTTTCGTACATAACTCCCGATTGTACTGTTTCGATATACGTCATTTATTGAGTATCGGCGTAGAAATGTCCGGCACGTCGTTTAAAGCAAGAAAAACAGAAATCAGCCCAACATTTTTCGAGTTAGAAGCCGTTGAAGTCAAAACATTTCGTAGCGCCAGACCACAAAAAAATCGGCGCTGATGTGCTTCCCGTATATCGATAAAAGGGAAGTGTTCTTGGAAACACTAGCGGTTACCGAGGTCAAGTTCATGACAGGTTAATGGAACCAAGCTTGGTCAACTGGAATGTTGTCATAAATGCAAATGACTGTCATGCGATTGATGTCATTTTGCATGTTACTCCCTACACATCCTGAAAACTACTGTTTGTCATTGTGTACATAAGCGTTTCCATACTTCATTCATGTACTTCACTCCTTTCTTCGCGAAGCCGATTGCGCCGAGCCGCCCGACGGAGCAGTCTGGCGGGTGGCTCGGTTCCGGTAGCTGGAACAGGTAACCGACCTGAAGTGCTGCTATATAGGTGACCTGAGGTCAAATGCCGGGTCTAGCATCTGTATTGGATCATTAGTCATGTCCAAACCATCATTGATGCCCATTTTAGAGCATTTAAACACAATCACAGCGATCCATAACAATGACAAGCCAAGCGACGCAAAACAAGCAAATTGTGGCATATGTGACCTCATTTGACCTTGAATATATTGACCTAAGGTCATGAAATTTGCACACAAGAGTTCACTACCGTACCCATCCACCTTGAGAACTTCGTTACTCCAGCTTTAATAGGAGCCGAGATCTTAGAGGGGCGGAATCCCCCCCCCCCCTCCAGTGTGCGTAATTTTCAGAGGCATAACCCCCCAGGGCGCGTGTTAATCTGACGCTTTTTACCTCAGCTGAATATAATCATGTATACTTGATGCTGGCCCTCCTAAACTGAATTGACTATAGTCACGTGACTTAATCTGACGTTCCTGGCCACAGCTGACTATAACCATGTGCACTTGACTGACTGGACCATGTTTACGTGGCAATGCTGCTTGTAAAACAATTTTTTTTCACTGGCTAGTACTATTCACAATTGTCTATTGTCAATTGTCAGCATTGGCAACAACTATCTGTAGATGCGCTCGAAAGCCCTAATAACTAACTGACAACAACTATCGATACAATGTCTGTACAATCTGTACAATGACTGTACGACGACTCTCTGTACAATGAACTATCTTTATGCAAACTATTGCCAAAATATTTAGCTGAAGGTTGCGCAGGTTCACCGCAAAACACTTTTACACCTTCTAGTAACCATTCGTTTATGCTGCAACTACGAGTGTCTGAGACTGATGCGGTTTTGCATTCTATATTTGTTATCAACCAGAATGTTCAAAAAGAGGTGTGTGGGTTGCTGTGCATTGGCTGCATGGTCCACCCGCATCAACATCGATCTACTCCCACCGTGTGAGCTGACGTGACGGTTGGCAGCAGGTATGACCTACCGCGTGGTGCACATCAACACGACGTCGGGCGGCAGCGGCGAGGTGGTACACCAGAGGTCGGCCGGCGACGGCAGCCCGCAGGCGGCGCTGCTGGCCCAGACGGCCGGCGCCGCACACAACACCGACGACCAAATGGCTTACATCCCCTCCGGCTCGGCCAGCGATGGGCTGGCCACGCTCAGCGCCACCGGCACAGGTCAGAGCGGCGGGCTGGCCACGCTCAGCGCCACCGGCACAGGTCAGAGCGGCGGGCTGGCCACGCTCAGCGCCACCGGCACAGGTCAGAGCGGCGGGCTGGCCACGCTCAGCGCCACCGGCACAGGTCAGAGCGGCGGCGGGCTGCCCGCCACCCAAGTCGAGCGGGGGCTGGCCACGCTCAGCGCCACCGACACAGGTCAGAGCGGCGGGCTGGCCACGCTCAGCGCCACCGACACAGGTCAGAGGGGCGGGCTGGCCACGCTCAGCGCCACCGGCCCAGCGCCACCGGCCCAGGTCAGAGGGGCGGGCTGGCCACGCTCAGCGCCACCGGCACAGGTCAGAGGGGCGGGCTGGCCACGCCAGCTGACGCCAGCCGGCCCAGGTCAGAGCGGCGGGCGGCCCCCCAGGACCGGCACAGGTCAGAGCGGCGGGCTGGCCACGCTCAGCGCCACCGGCACAGGTCAGAGGGGGCTGGCCACGCCAGCGCACCGGCCCAGGTCAGAGCGGCGGGCTGGCCACGCTCAGCGCCACCGGCACAGGTCAGAGCGGCGGGCTGGCCACGCTCAGGCCAGGCACAGGTAGAGGGGGTGCCACCGGCACAGGGTCAGAGCGGCGGGCTGGCCACGCTCAGCGCCACCGGCACAGGTCAGAGCGGCGGGCTGGCCACGCTCAGCGCCACCGGCACAGGTCAGAGGGGCGGCTGGCCACGCTCAGCGCCACCGGCACAGGTCAGAGCGGCGGGCTGGCCACGCTCAGCGCCACCGGCACAGGTCAGAGCGGCGGGCCGACCACGCCAGCTGACGCCAGCCGGCCCATCTACAGTCGGCGGCCAACAGGCAGATCTGAGTGCCCTCGCGAGCCATTCGGTTCGGATCGTTATCCAGTGCGGAATTATTCGTGAAATAGGGTGGAATATACCACTTCCTGAACACTGAATATAATTATCGACCCTTTCCAAGAATTATCGACATCGTGCTTCTTCATGACTTTATTATGTATTCATGTATCATTTCCTACAGTATCTTGTTTTATGGGCATCACGCTTGTGTTCGCCATTACCGATCATGGTACGCGCACTTCTCGTAGCATAATTCCAGGTAAGAGGATTGCCTATGACTTGGTCTGCTGTACATTATTTCATAAACATTGTTATCGTTATTGTTAATATAGGTATCCCTCAATTAGGTATCTCAAAACGAAGGGAAAATGTGCACGTATAAGTACACAATTGAAACAATTGAGTTCCAAGGACTTAAAAGATATGTTAAGCAACACCGTGGCCAATTTCGACATCCCACAGTACTCCTTCGACATCTCGCACCTAACGAAAAGACGTTATCTTTACGCTGTGACGTTCTCTCGCACACGTTAGCATACCTGCGTGCTTCTAGCGTTGGAAATGCCTGTTCTCTTCGTGTCGGGCACCATTCCACATGCCGCATTAACTTGGGCGGCACGTAGCACACATTCGGGCAAGCACTGCCCGGGGTGAAGAAATAGTGACTCACTTCAGACTGATCAGCAAGTCAGTATATGTGGGTGAAGAACGACGCAATTGGGCGCACCACTCATGACACCAAATTTCCTATCATTTAAAATTGTCCACGTTCGAGAAAAAAACTGAAATGCGAACACGATGATGCGCACGTGAAAATGAGACGGCTTTGCGCTCGGGACTGCACGAAGAACTGAAAACGAACTCGAAACGTCGGTGCGCTCATAACAAGAAAGTGAACATGCGTCAGCTGCTGCCGTCTGGTGTCGGGGCCCGACTCGGCACTGGACCCTTCTCACGGTGTAGAGACGGCGTGGGGTGCGCCGCCAGTCTGAGTTGGTGCCGCCACGCTCAGGCTTGACGCTTACGTTGATTGGCCTCCTTCCCGATCTTGGGATTTGGCGGTTCCTCTGATCGTTAAATCCGGGGAGGGCCAAGTGGTTAAGGTGTTGATCTCTAGGTAATAAAGGTCCCGGGTTCACTACTCGCACTGCTCGGGACATTTCCCAATTCCGCGGCCCACCGGCGAACCAGTGTGGGCGGCGCCATAAGCCGTGAATGTGCATAAAGTGCATCGTGAATCACCCAAGAAACAATAATAATAACGATCGTTAAATCTCAAACAGTTGGCTGGCGTTTCAAATGCAAGGTTTAGAAAAGAAATTGTATGGGCCAGAAAAGAGGATCATTTTTTCCTGTTTGGCATCGGAAAATCTTACTTTTATTTTCCAGTGAGTTCCTGGTATTTGTATCCGAAACCAGTGAAAGTGCAGTCATTTCAAACAGCACCTGTCGGCAGGGGGAGTAGATCATTTCTTGGAAAGGATGGTACTCTAGATGGCAGAATATCCAGGAAATAGCAGTTTTTCCAGACCTGCTCAATAGTTCCCAGAAAGTCTTAGGCAGAACCTGCTTTTGGGATGCTTCCCGGTGTCTAGAAGCCCTTGTCTCAACTTCGAGAAGAGGGTGCCATTCTTATTTTAGCTCGGGCTGGGGTTCGTTTCTCCATAGGAATGGATTGTGCTGTTTGCGGACGGGGTAGCACAAGTTTTCATCTCCCTGAGTTGCCGTGACATGTTTGTTAGTGTGTGAGCCAGCTCCATTCGAGACCCGGACCCCGGCATTTCTGGTGTACTAGCTACTCGCTGGTACTAACTGGTCTGGATATCGAAGTGGTGCAGTATTGCCTCGTGCGCTGTCTGCGGTCAAACTGACCTCTCCAGTGTCGACAGGCTACCCTGAACTCCCTGGCTAGATCGTGAGGAGCCCGGGTTGTCCCTCACAAATCACTCGAGGCCTTTCCACCAGCCACCAGGAGCCGTGATCGTCCCTGGTGGGCCATCCCCAGCCATCCGCTGACAACCAGGAACCGTGATCGTCTTTGGTGGGCCATGCCCAGCCGCCATGATCGCCCTTGGTGGGCCATCCCCAGCCGTTCACTAGCCACCAGGAGCCATGGTCGTCCTTGGTGGGCCATCCACAGCTGTCCACTAGCCACCAGGAGCCATGATCGTCCTTGGTGAGCCATCCCCTGCTGTCCACTAGTCACCAGGAGCCATGATCGTCCTTGGTGAGCCGTCCCCAGCCGTTCACTAGACACCAGGAGCCATGATCGTCCTTGGTGAGCCATCCCCAGCCGCCATGATCGCCCTTGGTGAGCCATCCCCAGCCCTCCACTATCCACCAGGAGCCATGATCGTCCCTGGCGGGCCATCGCCAGCCGTGACGTGGCCTTGTGTCCACAGGCGGCTTCTATGTGATCAGCAGTCCCCAGGAGGTGGGTCTGCCGAGCGGCGCGACGCGCGTGGCCGGCCGCTGCGAGGTACACCGGGACGACAGGCGGCGCGCCACACACAACGAGGTGGAGCGCCGCCGGCGGGACAAGATCAACAGCTGGATCACCAAACTGGGCAAGCTGCTGCCAGAGACTGGCGACCCGGGCAAACAGAACCAGGTGGGTGGTGCCGTTGGATTGAGCAGACGGGGACGGGGTAGTCCGGCCGAGGAGAACCGGCTGGGGTGTCAGACGGTGTTGTCTAGAGGCAAGTGGATGAGGTGCAGTAGAACGCATGGTGGATGGTAATGGAAGCAGTGCAAGATTGAGGCACACCATACACAGTGGTGAATGGGAAGGTGATTAAAATATAACCAGCTGAAACTTGGTTGTCACTGGGTAGGCCCCATGTGACCAATGACGTCTATTGGCCTTAAAGCCGAAGTAACTAACCGAAAGCGTTTGCCTGCGAGATGGCGGGGAAGTTAGTCATTTGAAAAGTTTGAATGTAGAGCTGGGTGTGTGATTGGATTTCCTGAATCTTGGACATCCAAAACCGGCATTAAAAAGCGTCTCGTATTAAATCAGCCTCGTGATCGGGTTTCAAGAAAACTACAGTGCCCTGGATTGTTTCTTATGGAACACCCTGCTGTCCAAATACTTAGCATTGCTTTCCCTTGAAAGTTGAATGGTGCTGTATGATCAAGAACTGCTCCAGAGTATTTGTGGGAAGCTTGTAACTAACGAATAACTTTTTCGTGCAATTCTCAGAACCTGCGAGTTATTTCATGGCTTCCATCCACTTACGAAATAAATAGCACACTGCATAGTTGTTGGAGAAAATCGGGTACATAATACCGACTTCAATTTGTTTTATCTCCTTTACACTGTTCCTAGTCAAATCAAAATTTGGTTGCGCAAATCGCAAATTTAGCTGTTTTAATGTTATCAGGTGGGCAATAGGAATACAAGCCAATGGCCCCCTGTTCGAAAGCTCTAAAATTATGCTATCCAAATCCGGAAAACCGAGGTATAAATTCAACCCTGTGTTTGATGTCTTAAGATGTTTTTGGTGTGAGCTGGACACGTTGCCCTCCCGTAACGTGTCGTGGCGTGGTGAGCGCCTTTGTGGCACATTTATAGCCCTACCGTGCCGGTATCTTCATTGGTATGACGCAATATGGTGGATGAGCGCGCTGCAGGACATGTGATGAGACTCCTTGTAGGGGAGTAGTTATCTTTAAGGTGTCGGTCGCAGTTGTAGATGGTCAGTAATTGTCCTCGATGAGGCTCCTTGTAGGGGAGTAGTTATCTTTAAGGTGTCGGTCGCAGTTGTAGATGGTCAGTAATTGTCCTCGATGAGGCTCCTTGTAGGGGAGTAGTTATCTTTAAGGTGTCGGTCGCAGTTGTAGATGGTCAGTAATTGTCCTCGGGAAACCTTCCCGCGCTTTGGGATTCCTGGATGAAGCGAACCAACTAGAAGCTTTTGGGTTTTCATGTAATTAATGGCGATCAGTGACTCGCTCATGGGTGGCAATTGCCTGACAACCCATATGTTGGTCGCGGTAACTTTGTAGCGTCATGTCGAGTTTCTTTCTGGGGAGTCGAACATGAAATTGGCCCCTGAGCTTGTTTTCCATGGGGAAAGCCCCAGTTGTTAGAAATGGACGTCTCTTTCCAGTTTCGGTGTACTTAGGTACTCGAAGTATTTCTTTGACTTCATGTGAATACAAAAAAAACGTATTCTCTTATTTTGTATGTGATTGCAAAAACAATCAGAGAACAGCAGAAGTTTGGTTGATTGCGAATACTACCTACAAGCATAGAGGAATGCCGAGGCAGAATCCAGCCTGCCAAGTATAACAATCTATACAACTTCTTGTTGCAGTTCTCAACACTAAACTGTTCATTCTTAGTTTTTGGCATTCCAGCGAGTGTTTTTTTTAACGAATATGTACTTGTGCGGCGTATGCCTTTGGTGTTTGGTTGATGTGTTTTGGTTACCCACACTGCCTTGGTCGGTGTGGGAGGGGGTATTTTTGGTAAGGCATATCAGCCAAACACTGGCGAATCCAGCCGCCGGGTTTGTGGGGAAAATCATCCAACAATTCCACAAACCATCACAAACCGCAAACCATCACTCAACCATTCCACCGAATTGTTGCAGAGGAGTTCTGTATCGTTTTGTGACTAGAAGAGGTACCACTGACACTGGGTGCGGGGTCACTGATGAGTTTAGTTCAAGTCGCCATTAATATGCGTCTTTTGTTGCCTCCATTCAACACAATTTTGCATATGTTTGCGATGCCTACGTTTTAAGCGTGTCATTCAGGCGGAACCACCCGCCCTATTTGGTGGGGAGGAAGGGGGCAACCACTGACGAGGCCCGGAGCAAATATTGCTGTTCTTACATTATACTTGCTTCAGACGTGGACATGTCATGTTCGCGTTCATAACATATTGTATGCTGGCGATGGGTATGGGAGTCACACCATCTATATATCGCAGTGAAAAAGGCACTGCTTTGCTCGTTTGAATATACCAAGGTGAATCGTTCCTTCTTTTGAGGGTTGGGAAATGAGAGTTCTCCTGGGATCTTCAGGCTTAGTACCCTCTTGAAAAAAAGGCATGAGGTTGCCATCAAATCATTGATTTCCATGATATATTATGACATTAACCTTTGGGATGTCATATCTCAAATATCGCAAAGCAGCCTAAATATATTTATTCCTGAGTTTGATTGAATGCTCACCTCAAGTCCAAGATATGAAGAAAGAAGAAGTTTAAGCATGATGTATTATGACATTAACCTTTGGGATGTCATATCTCAAGTATAATAAGATATGGTCGTAAATTATCCAGGCAAGTAGTTAATGTTTTGAAAACAAACATCATCCAAAGTATTTCCCAAACAGTTGGACGGTGCGGGGGTTAACGCTTAGTCTATTCCTAGCTGTAGCCCGATAAAATGGCAGCCTTCCGCCGGCCGGGGACTATTTTCTGTCCCCAGATGTTGTCTTCCGTATTAGTGGGTCGGGATTCACTTGATAACGTGGCGAAGTTTGGATCCACCTGATATTTATTTCGCAGCGGTGAATGAAGGGGTGTTCTCATCGCCACTTGGTGACTAGGCACCAGTGATGCACAGCACCGGCACGATGTCAGAGAGCGGCAGACGGGAGGTGACCGAGGTCGCCCATACACTCCAGCCGAACATTAGCCGTCCCCAATAACCACTGACCGTGGGCTGGTTGAGACTAGCGACGCCATCGATGCGCCTCCAACGGCTCAGCTGGCGATACACAGTGGCCGGCACGAATATAGCCAGCTTAAATGGAAACTTCGCTATAAATACAAGATAACTAATCCGACTCTTCTCGGCACCTCGTTTTACAAAAGTTATCCCAGTGGCTATTGGATGAATGGTGAACCTAAATCATACACAATACTGATGGCTTGTGCTTTGTGATTGCTTTCCAATCAAGCAATGCGTGAATATCACTTAACATATCTTGAACGTTGCTATTTGTAAGGATAATCGGTCCTTTTCAACCAGATTTCAATGCAATCCGCAATCGTGTTTGCGATCTTTCTGCATGTATGATTATACCAACTGTGTGGCGCCGTCTGTCCGTGTGTTACAGCTCAGGACACTGCTGTCCGTGGCAGGGTGTGGCGCCGTCTGTCCGTGTGTTACAGCTCAGGACACTGCTGCCCGTGGCAGGGTGTGGCGCCGTCTGTCCGTGGCAGGGTGTGACGCCGTCTGTCCGTGGCAGGGTGTGGCGCCGTCTGTCCGTGGCAGGGTGTGGCGCCGTCTGTCCGTGTGTTACAGCTCAGGACACTGCTGTCCGTGGCAGGGTGTGGCGCCGTCTGTCCGTGGCAGGGTGTGACGCCGTCTGTCCGTGGCAGGGTGTGGCGCCGTCTGTCCGTGTGTTACAGCTCAGGACACTGCTGTCCGTGGCAGGGTGTGGCGCCGTCTGTCCGTGTGTTACAGCTCAGGACACTGCTGCCCGTGGCAGGGTGTGGCGCCGTCTGTCCGTGTGTTACAGCTCAGGACACTGCTGTCCGTGGCAGGGTGTGGCGCCGTCTGTCCGTGTGTTACAGCTCAGGACACTGCTGCCCGTGGCAGGGTGTGGCGCCGTCTGTCCGTGTGTTACAGCTCAGGACACTGCTGCCCGTGGCAGGGTGTGGCGCCGTCTGTCCGTGTGTTACAGCTCAGGACACTGCTGTCCGTGGCAGGGTGTGGTGCCGTCTGTCCGTGTGTTACAGCTCAGGACACTGCTGCCCGTGGCAGGGTGTGGCGCCGTCTGTCCGTGGCAGGGTGTGACGCCGTCTGTCCGTGTGTTACAGCTCAGGACACTGCTGCCCGTGGCAGGGTGTGGCGCCGTCTGTCCGTGGCAGGGTGTGACGCCGTCTGTCCGTGGCAGGGTGTGGCGCCGTCTGTCCGTGGCAGGGTGTGGCGCCGTCTGTCCGTGTGTTACAGCTCAGGACACTGCTGTCCGTGGCAGGGTGTGGCGCCGTCTGTCCGTGGCAGGGTGTGACGCCGTCTGTCCGTGGCAGGGTGTGGCGCCGTCTGTCCGTGTGTTACAGCTCAGGACACTGCTGTCCGTGGCAGGGTGTGGCGCCGTCTGTCCGTGTGTTACAGCTCAGGACACTGCTGTCCGTGGCAGGGTGTGGCGCCGTCTGTCCGTGGCAGGGTGTGACGCCGTCTGTCCGTGGCAGGGTGTGGCGCCGTCTGTCCGTGGCAGGGTGTGGCGCCGTCTGTCCGTGTGTTACAGCTCAGGACACTGCTGCCCGTGGCAGGGTGTGGCGCCGTCTGTCCGTGTGTTACAGCTCAGGACACTGCTGTCCGTGGCAGGGTGTGGCGCCGTCTGTCCGTGTGTTACAGCTCAGGACACTGCTGTCCGTGGCAGGGTGTGACGCCGTCTGTCCGTGGCAGGGTGTGGCGCCGTCTGTCCGTGGCAGGGTGTGGCGCCGTCTGTCCGTGTGTTACAGCTCAGGACACTGCTGTCCGTGGCAGGGTGTGGCGCCGTCTGTCCGTGGCAGGGTGTGGCGCCGTCTGTCCGTGTGTTACAGCTCAGGACACTGCTGTCCGTGGCAGGGTGTGGCGCCGTCTGTCCGTGTGTTACAGCTCAGGACACTGCTGTCCGTGGCAGGGTGTGGCGCCGTCTGTCCGTGTGTTACAGCTCAGGACACTGCTGTCCGTGGCAGGGTGTGGCGCCGTCTGTCCGTGTGTTACAGCTCAGGACACTGCTGTCCGTGGCAGGGTGTGGCGCCGTCTGTCCGTGTGTTACAGCTCAGGACACTGCTGTCCGTGGCAGGGTGTGGCGCCGTCTGTCCGTGTGTTAAGTCAGCTCAGGACACTGCTGTCCGTGGCAGGGTGTGGCGCCGTCTGTCTGTGGCAGGGTGTGACGCCGTCTGTCCGTGGCAGGGTGTGACGCCGTCTGTCCGTGGCAGGGTGTGGTGCCGTCTGTCCGTGTGTTACAGCTCAGGACACTGCTGTCCGTGGCAGGGTGTGGCGCCGTCTGTCCGTGTGTTACAGCTCAGGACACTGCTGTCCGTGGCAGGGTGTGGCGCCGTCTGTCCGTGGCAGGGTGTGACGCCGTCTGTCCGTGGCAGGGTGTGGCGCCGTCTGTCCGTGTGTTACAGCTCAGGACACTGCTGTCCGTGGCAGGGTGTGGCGCCGTCTGTCCGTGTGTTACAGCTCAGTACGCTAGGGATTGCAACCTTGCGTACTGCGCTGACTTGACCTGGCGTGTGTCTGATTTCAGAGTAAGGGAGCTGTGCTGTCGCAGGCGTGCGACTACGTACAGGACACGCGCGGCATGCAGCAGAAGTACATGGAGCTGGCGCGCGATAACGAGAAGCTGATGGACGACATCAAGATGCTGAAACAGAGCAACGAGGCGCTAGTGACGGCCAACCAGCTGCTCAAGGCACACCTGAAGAGTCAGGGTGCCGTCATCCTGGAGGCGGACCACCAGGCGGGCGGCCACTGACGCCGCCGCAGTTCCTCTGTTGCCGCTGACCTGAGAGCCTGACCACAGCTGGCCGCCAGTGAGCCAGCCGGTGTCGTTCCAGACCACCTGTGGTGTCGCCCAGAGCACCCACGGTGTCGCACCAGAGCACCGTCATCTGTGCCGAACGTCCGCCGGTGTCGCTCTATGCTGTGGACAGTGTCGCACCAGAGCGGTCGCACGAGAGCGCCTCCAGTATGGTGCCGGACTGCCGTCAGTGTTGCACCAGGGCACCGCCGGTGGCGCCACAGAGCGCCCTATTGTCTCCTGTGACTGCGAACTTCTGTTATGATCGAGACTTGTCAGACGACCAAGCGTCACGCGTGACAATAGTGGAGGACGCTAGTGCGCACAGAGATAAGCAGTGCATTGTTGAGGGGTGGTGACGGCCAGTGCGATACCGGGTACTGCTGTTTATGTTGTGCCACTGTGCTGTCTGGGCGGTCAGCTGTGACAGCCTGGCTGGAGGCCGGTCGGACGGTGTCGGTGGCCTGATGGGGTCGTGGTCCCAAGCGCTTTGGTGTTGTGTCGACCACAGTGTGGTCGGTGTGACTTGTGAGTGATCGTCCCGTCGAGTGTGCGCCCCTATGGGGTGATATGTGATCAGAAGAGGTGTGTGGTCGCGGCCGAACTCGGTATCGCCGCTTCGGCCGGGTCATTTTTAGACTGGCCCATGTATGGTGGTGTGAAATTGTATGGTCGTGTGAAATCACGGGGCTGAGCAGTTTCCCGTCATGGGGACGATTACCAGATTTGTGTAATTACTCAGATTGGTGCGACCGATGCCTGGTGCCAGGTCATGAAGACGAGCCTGTTCGCGAGTGCCTCGGCCGTTGTAGACCAGTCGCCGCACGTGCCAGGACGCCGGAAGCCGGCCGACCTGTACAGTGTACAATGTACAATGGTGTGCCTCGTCTTTGACGGGGACCGAGTCCTGTGAGGTGTGCAGTACTCGGGAGCGACGCCAACGGTGTGCCTCGTCTTTGACGGGGACCGAGTCCTGTGAGGTGTGCAGTACTCGGGAGCGACGCCAACGGTGTGCCTCGTCTTTGACGGGGACCGAGTCCTGTGAGGTGTGCAGTACTCGGGAGCGACGCCAACGGTGTGCCTCGTCTTTGACGGGGACCGAGTCCTGTGAGGTGTGCAGTACTCGGGAGCGACGCCAACGGTGTGCCTCGTCTTTGACGGGGACCGAGTCCTGTGAGGTGTGCAGTACTCGGGAGCGACGCCAACGGTGTGCCTCGTCTTTGACGGGGACCGAGTGCTGTGAGGTGTGCATTACTCGGGAGCGGTGCCGCGGTGGCTGTGTCGTCTCGCCACCGCCGGCAGCGCTGGCATCGCGCGCGCAGTCAGTACCAGCCGAGCTGTGTTTAGCTGGTGACGCAGCTGAGATTTCCGATGATTGATGGTGTGTTCTGGTCGGTGTGACGGTCGGTCGGCCGAGCCGGTGGCTGACGGCGCAGCGCGACGATGGCCGATCTGCGTGTACATGCAATACACAAACAGTGGACTTGTGAGTCGGGACTCTGGACGACGGCATGGTGCGAGTGACGGCCACACGCGTCTGGACCACCTCGGCGGTGGCGTCCCCGCGTGTGTGGCACATCGGCACCTCCAGCCGGACGGCGGGTTACTTGCCGAGGTGGCCTCTCCGAAGCTGTAGCTGGGAAGTTGTGTGCACTGAGCTATTTGGTAATCGAAGTGCATGGTACATTTCAGGCGCTTTCAGGTTGCGCCTAACCGTATCATACCGTCAGGCTGACTTATGCCTGGCCGTGTCATGCCGTCAGGCGGGCGTGTGCCTGACCGTGTCATGCCGTCAAGCTGACGTGTGTCTGACCGTGTCATACCGTCAGGCTGACTTATGCCTGACCGTGTCATACCGTCAGGCTGACTTATGCCTGGCAGTGTCATGCCGTCAAGCTGACGTGTGTCTGACCGTGTCATACCGCCAGACGGGCGTGTGCCTGACCGTGTCATGCCGTCAAGCTGACGTGTGTCTGACCGTGTCATACCGCCAGGCGGGCGTGTGCCTGACCGTGTCATGCCGTCAAGCTGACGTGTGTCTGACCGTGTCATACCGCCAGACGGGCGTGTGCCTGACCGTGTCATGCCGTCAAGCTGACGTGTGTCTGACCGTGTCATACCGCCAGGCGGGCGTGTGCCTGACAGTGTCATGCCGTCAAGCTGACGTGTGTCTGACCGTGTCATACCGCCAGGCGGGCGTGTGCCTGACCGTGTCATGCCGTCAAGCTGACGTGTGTCTGACCGTGTCATACCGCCAGGCGGGCGTGTGCCTGACAGTGTCATGCCGTCAAGCTGACGTGTGTCTGACCGTGTCATACCGCCAGGCGGGCGTGTGCCTGGCCGTGTCATGCCGTCAAGCTGACGTGTGTCTGACCGTGTCATACCGCCAGGCGGGCGTGTGCCTGACAGTGTCATGCCGTCAAGCTGACGTGTGTCTGACCGTGTCATACCGCCAGGCGGGCGTGTGCCTGACCGTGTCATGCCGTCAAGCTGACGTGTGTCTGACCGTGTCATACCGCCAGGCGGGCGTGTGCCTGGCCGTGTCATGCCGTCAAGCTGACGTGTGTCTGACCGTGTCATACCGCCAGGCGGGCGTGTGCCTGACCGTGTCATGCCGTCAAGCTGACGTGTGTCTGACCGTGTCATACCGCCAGGCGGGCGTGTGCCTGACCGTGTCATGCCGTCAAGCTGACGTGTGTCTGACCGTGTCATACCGCCAGGCGGGCGTGTGCCTGACCGTGTCATGCCGTCAAGCTGACGTGTGTCTGACCGTGTCATACCGCCAGGCGGGCGTGTGCCTGGCCGTGTCATGCCGTCAAGCTGACGTGTGTCTGACCGTGTCATACCGCCAGGCGGGCGTGTGCCTGACAGTGTCATGCCGTCAAGCTGACGTGTGTCTGACCGTGTCATACCGCCAGGCGGGCGTGTGCCTGACCGTGTCATGCCGTCAAGCTGACGTGTGTCTGACCGTGTCATACCGCCAGGCGGGCGTGTGCCTGACCGTGTCATGCCGTCAAGCTGACGTGTGTCTGACCGTGTCATACCGCCAGGCGGGCGTGTGCCTGACAGTGTCATGCCGTCAAGCTGACGTGTGTCTGACCGTGTCATACCGCCAGGCGGGCGTGTGCCTGACAGTGTCATGCCGTCAAGCTGACGTGTGTCTGACCGTGTCATACCGCCAGGCGGGCGTGTGCCTGGCCGTGTCATGCCGTCAAGCTGACGTGTGTCTGACCGTGTCATACCGCCAGGCGGGCGTGTGCCTGACAGTGTCATGCCGTCAAGCTGACGTGTGTCTGACCGTGTCATACCGCCAGGCGGGCGTGTGCCTGACCGTGTCATGCCGTCAAGCTGACGTGTGTCTGACCGTGTCATACCGCCAGGCGGGCGTGTGCCTGACAGTGTCATGCCGTCAAGCTGACGTGTGTCTGACCGTGTCATACCGCCAGGCGGGCGTGTGCCTGACCGTGTCATGCCGTCAAGCTGACGTGTGTCTGACCGTGTCATACCGCCAGGCGGGCGTGTGCCTGACCGTGTCATGCCGTCAAGCTGACGTGTGTCTGACCGTGTCATACCGCCAGGTGGGCGTGTGCCTGACAGTGTCATGCCGTCAAGCTGACGTGTGTCTGACCGTGTCATACCGCCAGGCGGGCGTGTGCCTGGCCGTGTCATGCCGTCAAGCTGACGTGTGTCTGACCGTGTCATACCGCCAGGCGGGCGTGTGCCTGACCGTGTCATGCCGTCAAGCTGACGTGTGTCTGACCGTGTCATACCGCCAGGCGGGCGTGTGCCTGACCGTGTCATGCCGTCAAGCTGACGTGTGTCTGACCGTGTCATACCGCCAGGCGGGCGTGTGCCTGACAGTGTCATGCCGTCAAGCTGACGTGTGTCTGACCGTGTCATACCGCCAGGCGGGCGTGTGCCTGACAGTGTCATGCCGTCAAGCTGACGTGTGTCTGACCGTGTCATGCCGCCAGGCTGACGTATGCCTGACCGTGTCATGCCGCCAGGCTGACTTATGCCTGACCGTGTCATACCGCCAGGCGGGCGTGTGCCTGGCCGTGTCATGCCGTCAAGCTGACGTGTGTCTGACCGTGTCATACCGCCAGGCGGGCGTGTGCCTGACAGTGTCATGCCGTCAAGCTGACGTGTGTCTGACCGTGTCATACCGCCAGGCGGGCGTGTGCCTGGCCGTGTCATGCCGTCAAGCTGACGTGTGTCTGACCGTGTCATACCGCCAGACGGGCGTGTGCCTGACCGTGTCATGCCGTCAAGCTGACGTGTGTCTGACCGTGTCATACCGCCAGGCGGGCGTGTGCCTGACCGTGTCATGCCGTCAAGCTGACGTGTGTCTGACCGTGTCATACCGCCAGGCGGGCGTGTGCCTGACCGTGTCATGCCGTCAAGCTGACGTGTGTCTGACCGTGTCATACCGCCAGGCGGGCGTGTGCCTGGCCGTGTCATGCCGTCAAGCTGACGTGTGTCTGACCGTGTCATACCGCCAGGCGGGCGTGTGCCTGGCCGTGTCATGCCGTCAAGCTGACGTGTGTCTGACCGTGTCATACCGCCAGGCGGGCGTGTGCCTGGCCGTGTCATGCCGTCAAGCTGACGTGTGTCTGACCGTGTCATACCGCCAGGCGGGCGTGTGCCTGGCCGTGTCATGCCGTCAAGCTGACGTGTGTCTGACCGTGTCATACCGCCAGGCGGGCGTGTGCCTGGCCGTGTCATGCCTTGTCATGTCAAGGGTGCGGTGGCAAGCGGCTCGATCGGCGTCCTGCGGCAATTGGCGTGAGCGACTCGTCGCGCCAGATTGTCAGCTCGTGTTGATGCTGGGTCATGGCCAGCACGGATGACGATGATGTCTTCACCGAGCGGGATGGGTTGTAGGGTTGAAGGTTGCGTTGTGGGACATGTTGGGACAGAGCTCTGTTTTCGTTGCACAAGACGATACACGATAACACCTGTTGCGACTACCAGCAGCAATACCACCGGGATAACCAATGCTGACTGTCCTAGCACTGTATGATAGAGGAGTCCACGTGTTGACTAGTTGGTAGCTGAGGCGGGAGATCGTGATATCGAGGTCGGGTAACATCGACAGGGGCCGCTGTCAAGGCTAGGTAGCTGAGTTCAAATGGTCTGCTCCGCCAGCTCGACCAACTGGATCAGCTGTGAGCGCAAGGAGTTCACATGGCTGACGTCCATAAGGGACATTTTTGAGCTGGCTGTGGGGATTCAAAATTACTTTGAAAGGATTAAGCAGCCATTTTTCAAGTGCACCAAATGTGCGAGGGTGGTCGTGGTGAATTCCGAAGTGCCATTGGCACAAACTATTTGAACTTTCACTGTTGATCCCGAAGTGATCAGCCAAAGGTTTCGTTCTACTTCAAAAGCTGTCGGTGTACTTCTAAAGGGCGAGGTATTAATGATCTGGTAGTACTCCTCGAGTTTGTTGGTCCGGTAGGGTAAAGCTTTACCATTTGGTACGGCATTTTTGATGTTCGAAAGAATTATAAGCAGTTGGCTGGTTTTACCAACGATCGAGACAGGATGCCATGAACTGAAAGGCTGAGTTGCGTCTGCAATTCCGAAAGTTGAGTGCTAGCTTGTTTAATGATGGCTCGAGCATTTTCAGTCACCTTGGCAATTTGGGTTTGAAGTGAAATGTAGGTTTCAAAGTTTTGCAGTGCGGTGTGTTCCAGATTTGAGACCTGGTAGGTCAGATTGTTCACCAAACGGCTGATCTGGTTGATCGCCTCACGGTTTGTTTGTACTTCCGCGTTGGTATGGTTCATGAGGTATACATTTTCTCCAAGGATGTGAACTATTTGGTCTTTGGTAAGGTCGGCGTCGGTAGCTGTACGGAAAAGAAAGGACAAGGCATTTTCAACGAAGGGCAGTACGGATCGCTTCCGTCTACGATTGTTCGGAATGATTGATTTGGCTGTCAGGACGGTATCATCTAAATTTATCCTAAGTGTTTTCCAGCTATCGGTCAGCTGGGATTTCACGTTGTCGGAATACGGAAAGTGCGGATGATAGACAGTGACAGTGAGATATAGTCCTAGACGTTTTTCGAACACATGTAGTGTGTGGTCAGGTCACTCAGCGTTGTTGACACATCATACACATGAAGGGGCACATGTACATTCAAGATTTCATGGGTTGAATACAAGACACCGCGTGGCAAAAAACAGCTCCGTAAGAGGTTTCAAGTACAAGGAGCAATAGGATAGTAATGATTTCGACCATCGACATTCTGTAAAATGAAAGACCTGTGTCACACTAGACCTGACACTAGCCTCTTAATTTTGAATGCAGTTCAAAATTGAAAATGATCCATGATGGAAAATGATCTGAATCCACTCTTGAAAATGATCCATGATCGAAAAGTTTGAGATCTAATATATCTAATGTTTATTAAAAGCACAGCATTCCTCGTCAATGTGGGCCAAAACGATTCACCTTATTTTACTTTTAATCACACTAGACATCAGGATAGGTGACGTCACAAAGTCACACCAATAGCATTATGCCCATATGGGGTTATATCAAAATGGTGCTGCACGCACCACATCAATCACATCGGTGATCATCATGCCGGTAGGTGGCGTTACTCCGTCACCGAATGTGGCGTCCCTGCACCAACAATACAATTACACAATCACCTGAGGCGACTCATTGGTACACACTCAACAATACACCTACTAGATTAGTTTCCAAGCATCGATTTAAACATCTCCGTCTGTGATTTCATTTGTGCTAGCGTCATTGCGTTCTGTTTCTCCACAAAATTCGTGAATACGCTAGTTTTATCGTGAATACGCTAGTTTTAATTCGTGAATACGCTAGTTTTTTATGTGACGTCGACACGGTCGACATCAGCTTCGTAATCAGTGGAAGTAGCAGAGTCATCATGAATTTGACTTTTTTATCGGGGTCGATCATCGTCAGATGTTTCCACCAAGGGTCGTTTTTCAGGGGCTGGCCTCACTTGGCTTTCAGTCGAATCCTGCAAGCGTTTGGCTAATTCTGAAAGCGGAAGTTCATCTTTCGGCTCGCTATTTGGAGGCTTTGAATGTTTCGTTAATTGCGATTGTGAAGTTTCACGGTCTGAATCACTGGACGTGGGCATTGGTCGTTTTAGGCACTCTGCTAATTCTGATAGGGATAAATTGTCTTCTGAATCACTAGAAGAGGGGAGTGGTCTTTTGTTTCGTTCAACTAATTCCGAAAGTGGGGCATCGTCGTCTGACTCACTAGTCGACGGTAACGGCCTTTTGTTTCTCTGAACTGGTTCAGACAGATAAATGTCTGTCCCGGTATCACATGATACTGGTGAGGGCTCAGCTACATCTGCTAACTTGGTGAGAGGTGATTCACTTTCCGGCAGGTCAGACTCGACCGACGGTGGCACACGGCCAGGTATTGTTTATCCTATTGTCGACTCAGCAGTAACTTCAGGCTTTGTTATCGGCGGGGTGTCTACATCCTTCTAGCAATCGTCATCATATGGACTACAGGTCGGGCCAGCCTCGACACGTTTGGCTGACCTAGAAGGCTGTACTCGCTCAGGGGCGGTACCGTCAGCCTTTGACATTTTCACTAAAAATTTATGGTTCACCAGCTCATCTTCATCCTTGGTAAGTTCCCATGCTGTGGTGGGGTCGGCTAGCCGAAATTTCTGGGCATGTACCAGTCGGGTCTTGCCGGTGGTCTGATGCATAATTACAAAATTGACTGGGCTAGTCTGTTTGACAATCCGAAAGTATGGTTTCCAGGGCAGCGATAACTTTGGCGACGTGCCAGGCTGCACCGTTGCGTCATAATAATATACGGGATCTCCAATTTGGAAATTTCGTGGCTCGGCTTTGCAGTCTGCATAATCTCGGTTCCTCTCATGGCTCTCAACGATGTGCGTCTTCACGTGACTGTAAGCTTCATACAAATTGGGCAACATGTTTTGGGACATAGTCCTCTTCATAATATCTAACTTTTGGCTGGAGCAAATTGTCCAAATGGAGAACGGGGTATCTGCCGTACAACGTAAAGAACGGCGAAATGGTTCCGGAGCTTCCAATGTTTGCGGTCCGATAAGCGGCAAGAGTGGCGGGAATTTTTGTGTCCCAATCATTCTGATTTTTGTTGATGGTTTTTGCTAACATGTCGTTTTGGCATTTATGGTACCTCTCGACTCGCCCGTTCGTTTGTGGCCGATACGCACTAGTGGTGATATGGCGAATATTTAGGCAAGTTTCCAATTCATAAACAACTGCATTTCTAAATTTGGATCCCAGGTCAGAGAGGATGACTCGTGGACAGGAATGGCGTGGAATAATTTATTCCACGAGTATTTTTGCGACGGTATGAGCATCCTTTCGTTCAGTGTAAAAACTGTCCGGCCAAGAAGAAAACAAGTCGATGATCGTTATGACGTATTGGTTACCTTTTTGCGTTTCTGGGAATGGTCCACAAGTGTCAATAGCAATCATTTAAAATGGATAGTGAGGTACTGGCATTTCTTGCACGGGTGCTGGGGCTGCTTTGGCTCTGCATCCTGTGCAAAGAACGCAAGCTTTGAGATAGGCCACAGTGTCTCTCCACATTCCGTTCCAGTAATATCTAAATTTAAGCTTTTCGTACGTTTCCGTGGGTCCCATGTGGCCTGCAAATAAACATTCTTGCATCTCCTTCAGCACTTCTTGTCTCAAGCAATTGGGCACGCATAGTTGTAAGCCTGGACATGGTCCACAGCGAGGCCCGTCGCTAATTTTGTAGATGAGTCTATCCAATTCCATGTAATGTAAAACGATGTCTCGATAATCTGCGTGATTTTGTCATTCATGATTTTTCGAATAATTGCTAAGTCCTCATCTGCCTTCTGAAATTTATCTATATTTTCCTATTTTACTAATATGTCCTTAAATTTTTCTTCTCTGCTTAGCTCTTCCTCTGGTTTCCTGAACTCAGTTTGGCGGAGACCACTCGTGGGAACATGGTCTGAATCAATGACATTCACGGCTTGGTCGGATTCATTAATTCTACTGAGATGACCTGCAATTACATTTTTGCTTCTTTTAATATAAATTACTTCACAGTTATGCTCTGAAAGCATGCTAGCCCATCTCTACAGCATGGAATTTTTCATTTCTGACAGGCTCAAGAAGGTGAGCAGATGGTGATCGGTCAGAATGGTGAATTTCGATCCTAACAAATACTGTCGTAATTTTTGCATGGCCCAAACGCATGCATAGGCCTCCTTCTGAACTATTGGCCATTTACGTTGTGTTTCGTTCAATTGTTTTGACAGGTATTGTACCGCTCTTTCATTGTCACTATGGTTCTGCACTAACACGGCTCCAATGACATTTTGGGAAGCGTCCGTGTATAATTTGTACTCCTTCGTGATGTCGGGATATGCCAGTACAGGTGCGGAAGCTAATTTTTGCTTGAGAGTTTCGAAAACATGTTCGGACTCGTCGGTCAAATCAAATTTTGCATGTTGCTTAGTGAGGTTTATAAGTGGCGCTGAGATTTGACTGAAGTTGGGAATGAAGCGATGGTAGTAAGAACACATACCGATAAATGAGCGGACTCCCTTGACGTTGGTCGGGGCTGCCATATGTTGAATCGCTTCAACCTTCTCGGGGTGTTTGGCACCTGTCACTATGTGTCCTAAGTATTGTACTTTTTCTTTCAAGAAGTTGCACTTCGAAAGTTTTAATTTCAATTTCGGTTTACGTAGTCGGCGGAAAACTTCTTCAAGATGGGCCAAATGTGCGTCAAACGTTTTCGAGTATACTATTATGTCATCAATGTAGGCCGTTGCAAACTGATTTTGAATTCCAGACAACACTTTGTTCATCAACTCCATGAATTTCGATGGCGCGTTACAGATGCCAAATGACATGTTGCGAAAGCTACACAGGCCTAGAAAACACGTTAATGCTGTTTTTGGGATGCTCTCTTCTGACATAGAAATTTCCTAATAACCAGCTTTCAAATCCAAAGACGAAAAGAAGTTCGCACCTCCCAAAGAGGCGAGGATGTCTTCAATGAGCGGGAGTGGATATCTGTTTTTCTTGGTCACCTTATTTAATTTTCTAAAGTCAATTGCGAAACGGTTGCTTCCGTCTTTTTTGTGAACGATTACTATCGGAGCCGCCCAGGGGCTGCTGATTATTCAATGATTCCGGCTTTTAGCAATACTTTGATTTGTTCTTCTACATATTTTCGATGAGAGAATGGAGTTTTGTAAGGCGCTTGTCGGATCTGTGTGTTATCTCCAGTATCAATGTCCATTTCCAGAACATCAGTCGTGCCAAGGTCTGCGTCAGTCTCGGCAAATAGGTCAGTGTTAGCACGTAACAGCTGTTCTAGTTGGTCCTTGTTAGCACCAGTCAGGTGAGCCAGTTTGGCTCGCTCGAGCGGGTCAGAGGTTGTGGTCGGCGGCGTCAGTTCAATGTTTCGGGTCATGTCGATCAGTTTTCCTAGGTCAGATTCGTCTATTTTATCAGCGAATGCGATCACTTGCTCTGGGTACAAGGAGAAATCTCGTGTAGTGGCGTTGACAATTCGAACTGGTAGGCGTTTATGCTGATCAGGTTTTGCAACTACTTCGGCTATGAACAAACCAAGTTCCTCAGAGATCAGCGGCATATTATCCAGCGAGCGTACATAATAATTTCGATCGCCTAGTTGGACACAGTTGATGAAGGCTGGGCATTCCACGATAGTGTTGCCGGGAATGTGGACTCTTGCTTTGACACGGACTAATGAGCTCGCCTGCTCACTGGTCTGGCGTTGCGGTCTCAGTGGGATCATGTTTCCTTGGATGCAGAGAGCCTTTTTCTCAAAGTCTAATTTTGCTCCAAACTCCGTCAAAAAATCATTTCCCAACATACATTCCTGTTTCAGGTCCTCTACTATTTGAATTTCTAACGTTTTTCGGAATTTGCTCACCTCAACCATGAAGGTTCCGACTCCAATGTTTTTCAGGCAATGGCCACTGGCGAATATCAGTGGTATGTAGTCTCGTCGGTCATCTGCTAAATTTATAATGTTTTTCTCAGCGATTTTGTCAATTTTTTTCTTCTCGAAATCAATGATATATCGGCTCCGGTTCTCACAAGCGTATAGGCCTTTTGGTTGCCTATATGAAGCCAAGCCATGGTGTGTTCGCCTTGATGTGATTTTTTTTGGCACGGGCCAGTTTCTGTTTACGTTTTTCGGGCACTGTCTTTTTGCTGACATTTTTCTTCTCCTTTCTCTTTGTTTCCTCTTTCTGAATTTTCTCAGCTCTATCGCGGTGGTCAGTCACGACAGAGCTCATTAGTTGTCCGGCTGACTGATCGGTTGTGAGCGGAACTGCCGTCCAAGATGACCAATTTTTTCACATTTCACACAGCTGGGTCTGCCATCTGAAGCCCAGCGGTGGGCTGGGTTTGGCGGTGCTCTCCGCGTTCTGGGGCCCATAGAGGGTCGTGGCTGAGGGTGTCCATGGTGGGATCCTGAGGGATAGGCTCGCGGCGGTCGCGGGTAACGTTGGTACAATGGGTGAAATACTCGGGGTCCAGGCTGAAGTTGGTTCTCCGTTTGCGGTTTCTCCGTTTCCGGCTTTTTCGCTGTTCATTTTTTCACCGATTGACCTATAGCCAAAACTAGTTTCTCTAATTTGTCCAATCTGTCCTCTCCTTTCTCCGGGTGAATCGCATCAATTTCCATTGGTTCCTCTTTCCGTACTCCTCTGCATAACTCAATGGCCATGTCTATCTGCTGCTCTCTCACTGCACATTGAATGGCTTGCTCTAGTACTCGGAACTGCTGTCGGTATAATTTATTTGTCAAAGAGCTACTTTGAACACCTCTGTTAAAAATGTCTATCAGAATGTCGTGATTTGTGGGATTTTCCAAGTCCGTGTATGCCTCACGTGCCAGAGCGAATAACCTGTCATCAAAAATGTTGTACTAGTTCCGCCCGAGGCTGTCTCATTTTTCCCAGAATTTCCTGTGAGCACTTTTGATCCGAAAGGTCAGAGTACCTTTCTCGCATGACTCGTTTAACTTCTGCCCACGTCAAATGTGGTTGTTGAAGGAACACGCGTTGCATGAATTCGGCCGCAGGTCCAGAAAACTTTTGATACAAATTATCTGCATTTGTTCGTCATCCATGCTAAAATGTATGCGTTCCAGTTGGCGTAGCCAATCACAAAGCTTCTTGTGGCTGTCCTCAGAGAGCGGTTTAATATTCTGGCTCAGTCCCTGTGCACTCCTTTCCAATCTGATTTTGTTGAAGCTGTCGGCAAGTCTATCAAAGGTAATTTCAGTCGTGTTTAATTACGTTACGTTGTCTCTCTATTTTTCAACATTATTTGTTCACAAAATTTTGGAATTTCGCTCACTTTATGGAGAATTATATGTTTCAATTTCAGCTCAAGGTTCACACAATAGTTCACACGTACAGTACAGTACACAACAGGTATACAGCACAATTATGCAATTTTAGAAAACAGTTCTATTAGTGGTCGAAAATCGGAGGGGGTATTTTTGGAAGGATTTGGGGATATTGCTCGGACTTACGCGCTGGCGTGTAGTCGTACTCGTTGGCTTTCCCCGTCCATGCTGAACGGCGTGTTGATGGTCTGCGTTGAGCGTTGATGGTGATCCACTGGGACCACAGATGTCGGTTTAACTCATCCGTTGTCACGGCAACCAGTGTAAAAAAGTATTTTGACTCTAGGCGATGTGATAGTCTAGTAGGCCTCGCGCTCGCTTCACCCCGGCTGTCCAACACAGATCGTCCACTGCACGGTATATTGTGCAATTTCGTCACTACTCGACACGCAAACGTTCAGACGAATTTTGAAGGGGCCAAACGCCAGCTGAGATTACGAGAGAACGACTGTCATTCGAAAAAAGCACACACCAGCGCACACCAGGACAGCAGAACCGCGTCGCTCGACTGTCTCCCGGCCACTGCCTCGGGGGTGGGGGCTCGATCATACAGTATCCCCTCCGCACACTTGCTCTATCCATTTGCTCAAGACGATTCGTCACTTTTTGATTGGCTAACTTAATAATGACGAATTTTGGGCCCCGATTCCTATTAGTATTTAAGCGACGTCTTCCCCTGGTCCAACGCAGTGACCTCTCCACCGCGTCCGAGCTAGTCAGGTGAGTTCATCCGCCCCGCGGGGGAAGGGGGATGCTCGGAATGCGGCTGACCGTTATTCAGCCGGCCATGTAACACCGACGTCCGGTCGCTGCATTGCGACAGCCGACCGAGACGCCGGCGTGCCGGCAGTGGAAACATACTGCGGCAGTACATGTACAAAACGGCATTATGGGAATATGCCTTAATTTACGACCAGAACAGTACATCTATAGAAACGTCGTTACAGAATGGCCATCATTACTTCCAGCAGGCACAACCTTCCACAAGGTAAAATTCCCCAATCCAATCCAAATTTTACCGAAGAGATTAGAGCGTTGATAGATAAGCGAAATTTCCTTAAGGCCGAGACACCCCCCAAACACGGTAGAAATTAATGAGCTTAACCCCAACATCCAACATGTCAAACAGCAACAAAAGGAAAATGTATCTGAGTTTGTCTCGAGCACAGATAGAACAACCAGCGTGAAAGAATACTGCAGGATCATAAAAGCGATTCATAAATCAAAAGACCCGGACCCAAATCCGCCCCCTGTAATTAGCCTGGATGACGGGGTGCCATCGCAAAAATATGTTGCTGGCAAGCTCATAAGCTATTACGCTGATATAAGTAAAGGCAGGACTGTGCACCCAAACAGAAAGATCATTACTAAAATTAAAGATGTGAAAGCTGATAGTAGCCTCGAGAAGCCCTTTGAGGTCTCTAATGTAAGAAAGGTAATAGGAGCAAGTATAAATACAGGCGCCTGTGGCCCAGACGGCATTGCAATCTATCATCTGAAACACCTTGGAGAGAGAGCCCTGAATTTGCTTACATAAATTTTCACCTGTTCATGGCTCACAAATCAGATACCTGAGATCTGGAAGAAGGGAACTATCATCCCAATCTTGAAGCCTGGAAGGTCTCCTAACAATCCTTCCTCATTCCGACCTATTACTCTTCTCTGCACTTCTTCCAAGGTTCTAGAGCGGTTGATGCTGGATAGAAATGCAATGTTTCTCAAACCGGAACCACATCAACATGGATATCGAAAAGGCCACAGCACAAACACCCACCTCTCAAAGATGACTGAATACATTTTGGAAGGCTTCAACATGAAGAAACCGCCGGAGAGGACCATTGCGGTGTCATTAGATGCGACGAAAGCCTTTGACACGGTCTCAAGATGTGAATTGATCGAAATTATAATGAATATTGACGAAATGCATGTGAATGACAAGAGATGGCTTTGCAGCTACCTGACAGACCGAAAAGCCCGGGTTAAATTTGGTGAAGCCATGTCGCGCATCACAATCTTTAAAAACGGCGTCCCCCAAGGAGGAGTGTTATCCCCTCAGCTCTTCAACATGTATGCGGCCAAATGCTGTCCCCCACCACCAGAAATACTTGTCTTGTCTTATGCGGATGACTTCGTGATACTGTCAAGCGATATTAAATTGCAGATGATTGAGAGAATAATGCAAATATACTTGAAATCTCTGGTTGAGTGGTTCGAGAGTCTGGAACTAAGACTCTTATCATCTTAATATCTGAGTGAATGGCATCAAGTTGCCTCTCGATCAATTTCCTAAGGTTTTGGGAGTGAGGTTTGACCCTCTCATGCATTTCAGTAAACATGTCGAGGAAATAAATAGCAAAGCCAGAAGGAAATAAAATGTACTCAGAGCGGTCTCAGGAGTAAACGATGCGCAGTCCAAAGAAGACAGTTTATCTGTACAGGTAGTTTATTAGGCCTCATTCTGACTACGCCTCAAATGCGTGGCGATCCTGCATTAGCGAGACGAGTATGAAGAAAATGCAGGTCACACAAAATCTGTCTTAGAGCGGCGACGAGCTTGACAAAGATGACTCGCATTTCAGACCACAGGGAAGCGAAGGTGCTTCCAGTGCAGAATCATCTTGATATGATTTGAGCTCAGAACGTGGCCAAGCACTCTCGACCCGACCATCTTCTAAACTGCTTCCGTGATGTGGGAGACCCTCCAAGACGAATGAAGAGCACCCCATCACGCTTCTACAACAGATTCGTGCCGCATATGCCGTTTTATAATGAGACTCTGACAATACGATCAATACAATATATTCACACCACGCTTACACGAGACTCACTCCCGAACTTAGAGAACTTGCGACTTCTGGATGCTGTGCCGCCAGACATCAATGCAGAAGAGGAGACCTGCCAAGAAAACTTCGCGTTGACTTGGCAAGACTCAGAAGCGGATGGCACCCTGAACTGGAGGACTACCTACACAAAATTGGTGCCCTTTCTTCCTCCACCTGCAGGAGATGCAGCGACGGCGAAGGAAATGTCTCTCATCTTCTCTCCATCTGCCCTCAATTCTCTAATCTTCGAAACAACCACTCTATCACTACTCTACGGGACCTCTGGACCAAACCACTGGAAGTTGCCGAGCTCTTGATGGAAGCGAGGCTATGACGCGATCATAGTCTAGGGCTGCCTGACTGACTGACCTTGGCATGCCATCAAGCTGACGTGTGCCTGACCGTGTCATGCCGTCAGGCGGGCGTGTGCCTGACCGTGTCATGCCGTCAGGCGGGCGTGTGCCTGACCGTGTCATGCCGCCAGGCTGGCGTGTGCCTGACCGTGTCATGCCGCCAGGCTGGCGTGTGCCTGACCGTATCACGCCGCCAGGCTGGCGTGTGCCTGACCGTATCATGCCGCCAGGCTGGCGTGTGCCTGACCGTGTCATGCCGCCAGGCTGGCGTGTGCCTGACCGTGTCATGCCGTCAGGCGGCGTGTGCCTGACCGTGTCATGCCGCCAGGCTGGCGTGTGCCTGACCGTGTCATGCCGCCAGGCTGGCGTGTGCCTGACCGTGTCATGCCGTCAGGCGGCGTGTGCCTGACCGTGTCATGCCGCCAGGCTGGCGTGTGCCTGACCGTATCACGCCGCCACTTCCTGACCTGTCATGCCTCAGACGGCGTGTGCCTGACCGTGTCATGCCGCCAGGCTGGCGTGTGCCTGACCGTGTCATGCCGTCAGACGGCGTGTGCCTGACCGTGTCATGCCGCCAGGCTGGCGTGTGCCTGATCGTGTCATGCCGTCAGGCGGCGTGTGCCTGACCGTGTCATGCCGCCAGACTGGCGTGTGCCTGACCGTATCACGCCGCCAGGCTGGCGTGTGCCTGACCGTGTCATGCCGTCAGGCGGCGTGTGCCTGGCCGTGTCATGCCGCCAGGCTGGCGTGTGCCTGACCGTGTCATGCCGTCAGGCGGCGTGTGCCTGACCGTGTCATGCCGTCAGGAGGCGTGTGCCTGACCGTGTCATGCCGTCAGGCGGCGTGTGTCATGTGTTTTTTTGTCAGCACGGGGGTTGGTTTATATCAGACCTCGTCGGGCCTTGTCGGATATGTCAGGTAATATCACACCATGTCGAGGCGGTGGGACCGGACCAACCCGTGTTAGACCGTGCCACATTTTGTCATTCAGTGTAGAGTCGTGCTGGTGTGGTCGTACGGCACACGGCAAAGGCGTAGGCACGTTCAGGGAAAATCGTGATCAAGTCAATTTTTTATAGTGCTTAGGGCCATTGGTTAAGGTTCCCGAAAACCTCGAGCGGGCACGACAGCCTGCCTCCTGTGGCACGGTACACTGCTCAGTACGCAGGTCCCTACACCAGTGTTGGCGGCTGTGGCACTGTTCTGCAACAATGCTCTGTACTGAACAGTGAACACTGTTCAGTACGCAGGTCCCTACAGCAGTGTTGGCGGCTGTGGCACTGTTCTGCAACAATGCTCTGTACTGAACAGTGAACACTGCTCAGTACGCAGGTCCCTACACCAGTGTTGGCGGCTGTGGCACTGTTCTGCAACAATGCTCTGTACTGAACAGTGAACACTGGTCAGTACGCAGGTCCCTACAGCAGTGTTGGCGGCGGTGGCCTGAGCAGTGAACACTGCTCATTACGCAGGTCCCTGCCAGTCATGACGGCTGTGGCGCGGTACACTGCTCATTACGCAGGTCCCTACACCAGTGTTGACGGCCGGCTGGGGTCGAGGCTTGATGTGGGCTGTACCGATGGCCAGTAGCTGAGGCCGGCAGGGGAGAGGCTCGTCCGGAGGGCGAGGGGGGAGGGGATCGTCCAGTCCGGTGGTGCGTTGTCGGCAGTCAGTCGAAACGGCGCGCTCACCGGCAGGCCGGATGTTGATGATCCCGTTGTCTGTGTGCCCTGAGATTGACACTGCGCGCCGGCCGGATTCAGCCGGATTGCACCGGTTCGGCAGCGGCGGCGGCGACCGTCTGCCGCTGGCCTTTGGCTCGGCAGTGACTGTGAGATCGTATCGGTGCTGGGCCGTCAGACGTCGGACGCCGTCTGCCAGTGTCACCGGTCATGCTCTGGTCTGTGACTGTCTGCGCTCGACTGGGGCTCACCCCTGGCTGGGGACGGCCGCAACTGGCCCGGCAGCTCCTGCTGACCAGGCAGCTGCGGCTGGCCCGGCAGCTGCACGGGGAGCCGGCCGTGCTAGACCGACCACCACCGTTGGACTTCGCTGATCCAAGCTTGGTTTTCCACGACAAAACCATGTCGGAGCTAGTGCGAGCTCTGGTGATGCTCAAGCTCTGCTCGCTCGACCTATTCGTGGACAACGCACTGCCGGTACGTCATCTGCACGTGCTGCTGAGTGGTGCATCCTCAGCAGGACAGAGCACATGTCTCCGAGATGTTGTCATTGAATTTTACTCAAGAGCAGCCGATGTTCCCATGGGTGTAGCCACGGTTTCGAAATTGGGTGGGGGGGGGGCAAACCAGGGACGCGATAAGTTTGGACAAGATAGAGGGGTAGCCTCGCCTACCCCCCCCCCCCAAGAAAAAATAAATCCTCAGCCGCTTCATTTCCAACGTCTGGTTTCCAGATTTGCCATGGCGTGGTGCCCTTCTAGCTTTACCATTTACCGTGGCGCCCCTCTGAAACGGTTCCATTGTACCCGCTCGAATTTATCAGCTAGAGGTGCCCCTAGGAAAGAAAAAGGAAAGAAAGGCGCCCCTTCGGGAAGGATAGAGTGCAGCCCGCTTCCTCAAATTTTTAAGCCTGAGGCGCCCCTCCAGGTGCTTTCGCAGAGGCGCCGCTCCAAAGGAATGGTGCCCCTCCAGACAAGTGCCCCCATGAAAATTCCTAGATCCACCCCTGAATACAACATTGCTCTCACGCGGTTATGAACTCCGGCTGGTTATCAAATCGTGCGTATTCACATGTGGCTTCTCTTGCAAATGTGACAAGTTACGTTGAACCATTAAAAGGAAAGCAGACAATTTGAGGAAAAAAGTCCATATTTGATCTGTCCGGAACAGCAATGTGGCAGTGTAAATGAAAAAAACAGCGATAAGAGCGCCGTCCGAGCAGGTTATGACGGATTTCTTGGGGAAGCTCCTAGTCATATAGGATATGAGTGCCTGCTATTACAACCGCTGCAAACAAAAAGAGATTTGATCCTCCTATTCTTATTACACTCGATCATTTTACACACACCAGACCTTCGACACCGTCCTAATTATTTCGATAGCTCAAGATTCTGATACCGTACGGCAAGCCACGTCGAATGACACCCACATATTGCAAATTGAAGCCATGGCGACGAAACGAGAGGACTTCGAACAAATAAAACTAGCCTTTGACCTTGAGGCTTGACCTGACATGTCCCGGGTTGAAACGTTACTCGAGGGCTGTCCACGGGCAAACATACCAAATATGGGTAGCTTTGGGAGAAAACGAAGAAACGCGGGCGACAGAAGAACTGAGTTCGACCTTTGACTTTTAAAATTAATGCGATTTCTGAACAGTTTGCTAGAGTACCTCACGGCACGTCGAATGCAACCCACTTGATGAAAGTTGAAGACATAGCGACGAGGCGCGAGGACTTCGAGCAATTTAAGCTAACGTTCGATCTTGTGGTTTGACATTGACACGTCCCCGTTTGAAATGTTATTTGAGGTTCACCACGGGTTATGCTTGATACTAGATGTGGGTAGGTTGGGGCGAAAAAAATGCCTAGCGACCAACGAAATTTGCTTGACCTTTGACCTTTGAACTTAGTTCGATATCGTAACATTATAATACGGCACAAGCCACGTCGAATGACACCCACTTGGTGCAAACTAAACCAATACCGACCAATCGCGAGGGCTTCGAAAAATATTAACCAGCCTTTTACCTTGAGGTTTGACCTTGACATATCCAGGTTTCAAAATATTACTCGAGGGTTCACCATGGACTATCACTTGATAGTGGATCTGGGTAGGCTTGGCTGAAAACAAAATAGAATGCGAGACGACCGAAGGAACCAGCTTGAATTTTGACCCGTCGAGATTCTTTCGATTTAACAACTTTCCTATACCACAACAAGCGACGTCGAATGATATCCATTTTCTGCAAATTAAACCCATAGCGACGAATCGCGAGGTCATCGAAAAACTTAATCAAACATTTGACCTTAGCCTGTCCCGGTTTGAAACACTTCTCGATTGTTCACCGCCGGCTTTCGCTTGATACCAGATTTGGATAGGTTTGAGCGAAAACGAAAACCATCGGCGACCGAAGCGTCAGCTTGGCCTTTGTCCTTGACAAATTATTCAATTGCTAAGCTTTCTGATACCGCATAGCAAGCCACGTCGAATGACGCCCATTTGATGGAAATTGAAGCGATTGCAACCGAACCTCGCGTTCGGTCGATATCGCTTCAATATCGCCATCTAATAGATCCAGCTAACCTTTGACCCTGAAGTTTGATCTTGCCATGTATCGGTTTGAAATGTTGCACGATGGTTCACCACAGGCTATCGCTTGATACCAGATTTGGGCAGGTGTTGGCGAAAACGAAAAAAAAAATGAGAGGCGACCGAAGAAACCGGTATGCGTCGGACCTTGACCGTTAAAGTGGTAATGCGAGACCTATGTAGTTGCTTCCAGCGTGTTCAGTACAAGCAGAAGCATTTGTGGTAATTGATTTGAACGATCATAAACCAGTCACTGAATCCCAATGCCAATACAAATACGCTTTGGCGAACTCGTTGCTGAATACGAGTACGAATAAGACGTTAACTTGACGTACCTGCTTAAGGCTGCCCATGACTCCCCTCCATAGTCTTGAAGATACCCATGGACACCCAGACATGCTTGTTCAGGGTATATCGATATATGCGCAGGGTAATGTGGCCTAAGACGTATAAAGCCTTGCGATAATGCAATTTGGTTGCCTCGCAAAGCACAACTTTCCACCCAAGGAAAAACAAAAGATGGTCAAGGTTCGTGTTATTCAAGAATGACCTGGAAACAGAAATTTCTACGTCTGCTGATTTACTTCTCGGATATTTTGTGACGACAGATAGCCTGTGAAGCCCGTTGATTGGCTAAATGGGCTTCTAGTTATTTTTGGTGATTCTCTTGCATAGATATTTTCACTTTATGCATGATTAAGTAGAATTTTGCGCCGATCGTGCTCCGGTAGCTGAGGCTGTAGGACACGAAAGAAATTGAGGTGCACAAATCGTCAGTTTTCAGAAAAAAATTTGGGGGGGAGAAATGGGGGGGGGGGCATGAGCAACCATGGGTTGCTCATGCAACCCATGGTTGCTCCTGTTCCCATTATTGTGCCTTACGGTAAGCTTGTAATGCTCAACGCGGAGTATTTCCTAATTTAAATGTCGTGTGCTTCCAAAGCGATGGCTGTTATTTGTTCAAGATATTTAATTGCATTGGGGGGCGGGGGCGGAGAATGCATTGGGTGGAGAGGCGGATTTTGTGACACTGACAGCAATTTTACTCAAAAGCTTCTTGTTTTAATGATATATTATTGCAACGCTATCATTTTATTCCGAACGCAGCTGAGGAGCTCACCCACACCGTCACATGTATAATTATGTGTTTATTGGCGAGGTTCAGCACATTCAGGAAGATAGAAAACCCTCATCAGGAGCGGCTTCGAAGTTCGATGGTGAGGACCGGTTTCTAGCACATCTAGCACGGTCAGTATTCGCGGTACCACTCCATAAGCCACAATACTTTCTACGAGCTTAGTTGTTTGGACTTCAGGGCGCTTCGACCAGAATTGATCATTCGCGCCGATTTTTGATGAGCTTGTTTTTCCAAAAAGTTGATGAGACAGCCTAAAAAATTAGCGGGCCGTCGCCCTGCTAACTTCAGTTGTCTCTATGCACCCTTGCTGGAAAGTGGTAATCTTTCAATGGAAGCGTTCAACACGTTTAACGTGCAGGCAAAGCCTCGGTCAACATGTGAACTGTGTCTCAGAAATAGCATTGCTAACACCTGACGCGCAGGCAAGGCCTTCAACATGTGAACTGGTTCTGTGAGATAACATCTGACGCGCAAGCAAGGCCTCCTTCAACATGCGAAATGTGTCTGAAATATAACATCTGACACACGGGCAAAGCCTCCTTTAACATATGAACTGGGTCTTGGGGGTAACATCGATAACATCTGACGCGCAGGCAAGACCTCCTTCAACATGTGAACTGGGTATCGGAGATAACATGTGACGCGCAGGCCAGGCCTCCTTTAAGATGACAACTGGGGCCATAGGTGGCGAAACGTCCATATTTAAGGGGATACCGGCCAATTTTTCTGACGTTTTTTTCCAGTCAACGCGATGGGGTCAATGCTAAGCTTCCGGACTTAAGGTGCTGATATATATATATATATATATATATATATATATATATATATTTATATATATATATATATATATATATATATATATATATATATCATGTTTTCACTTCGGCATTCCACAAATCTGTCATGACTTTCGAAACATCAAACAGCCGACATGTCGTGTCTAGATTCTGCAGGGCAGCGAGCGTCTGCTGGGGAAGAGGCTTGTTGGCCGACTGGCCAGCCCTCTCTATAACCAGTTTGTGCCGGGCACCAGTGAGCGGGACCTCGCCAGGGTGGCCGCTAAGCTACGCCGCTCCGGCACCAGGCTGCTGTTCGCCCACATGTTGGAGGAAGACCAAAGCCACGACCAGACACTGTGAGTTCCTCCTCCAATGCAGTAGAGCCATATCCTGGCTTATTTTAGTGCTCTGTTTGCATGTGATAGAGAGAGAGAGAGAGAGAGAGAGAGAGAGAGAGAGAGAGAGAGAGAGAGAGAGAGAGAGAGAGAGAGAGAGAGAGAGAGAGAGAGAGAGAGAGGGAGAGAGAGAGACCCTGTTTATCCATTAGGGATCGTCACTCTCAATTGCAGTAGAGTCCCAGTTCAGTCTTTCATGACGAGACCCTTTGACAAGGATATTGTTTTAGGGGCCACCAGAAGCGTTTAGGGCTGAAACGCCCTGCTTAGTTCTCATCTCGTGAGCTTTCATTTCATTTCATTTCATTCAGCTTTAATTTGTCCTCGGCTGCATATCTGCCTCTACGCAGCTAGCGATGGCCCTTGCGGTCGCCTGGAAGGCCCCGTAGGACTCGCCAGGGGCAGTTTCCCCTTCACCCCGTGGATACGCCACTGCATTGTAGCAGGCTGGGGCCTCTCCATGTGCTCAGAGGTCCTTTTCGATGTTCAGAGGCCCTCCGCTTTGGCCCGGGCCATGTCCGTAGGAGGGCCCTCATTGACGACCCAGGGCCTTTTCCGGCAGGCCGGAGGCCCTTTTCAGATGCGTGTGTCCTCTCCATCAGGGTAGGTGCCCTTCCTTCTGCTTCGACCCCGCCGTCGGCTGAGGGGCCTTCATATTTGATTGTGGGTCTCTGTCAGCTCGGGGGTCATCCCAACGATCCGGGGCTCCCTCCGTTAACCTGGAATCCCTTCAGGCTGGCCCAGTGCAGGGCCCTCAACATCTTTCTGATGTCACTCTCCGTTGACTCGGGGCCCCCTTCATCGATCCGAGACCCTTTTCGTCAGCCCGGGACCGCTGTCGTCGGTCCAGGGGCCCTTCACGTCAGCCCAGTGGGTCCTTGCGAGTCCCTCAAGGAGGTCGCCTGGTAGGCCTCCTCGAATCCTCCACAGGGCCCTCCCCCCCCCTCCCCCGTTTAAGCCACTGAATATATATATATATATATATATATATATATATATATATATATATATATATATATATATATATATATATATATATATATATATATATGTGTGTGTGTGTGTGTGTGTGTGTGTGTGTGTGTGTGTGTGTGTGTGTGTGTGTTTGTTTGTACATGCATGTAAGTGTATGTCTTCACCGTTGCCAATATACAATTGACGATCTGGGCGCGCGTTGATGCCGTGTCTGTGGTGCGCCAGTGACTCGCTGCTGGATGCCAGCCTGGCGCGCGTTGATGCCGTGTCTGTGGTGCGCCAGTGACTCGCTGCTGGATGCCAACTTGGCGACCACACTGCTCCAGTTGGCCATGATCCCGCGCATCGTGACCGCTGACGAGCGGCCGTGCACGCTGCTCAAGCTGACCGGCCTGGTGCCGTGTGACGCGCTGGAGGCGGTCAGTCGGCTGGTGACCGACGGTCAGCTGACGCTGCTCGTGTCACGCCTGGCCAGACAGATGGCAGGAGGGCCAGAGTGCAGGCTCGCCTCGCTCACCGCCCACCAGCAACGACAGTGGAACGACGCGCTCAGACGAATCACTCGAGTCGGTGAGCTGGAGCACGTGCTGCCCGGCTGGGCGCGTGCTGCACTGGAGAGTATGCTACAGCAAAGAGGAGCATTCCACGACAGATCGGCCAGGGCCCGGCAGCCCTATCTCTCAGATCTGGACAAACATTGTTGCATCTTATGCCCTGAATCCACCTGTGCAACTTTTACTTTGATCTGGTCAACGGCTCAGGAGGTAAGTGACGTCACCATAGGCTCTTCTAGCGTCATGGACGATGTTTCTACTTCAGCCCTGGTGGTTCATATTTTGGCCGATTTCGAATATTAACTGCTTTGTAATCATAATGAAAAGGAACATTAAACTGTAGCTTATAAAAATCGAACATGAAAACTGTCGAATTTCGTTTTTTAGTCAAAACTGTGCAGGTCATTTTCTAATTTTGTGAGCTCCACTTTCGGACACGGAGATGACACCGAGAAACCATGTTTCAATTGAAGATAGCTGTATCAAATAAGTGCACGAGTTTGCCGAAATTTGTGATTTGGGCTCTAAAAGACTAAATCATGGTGAAGAATGATGTCCTTAGAAATAAATTGTCCAAAATTTCGCGATAAAAGTTTTCATAGTTATGTTGACAAGCAATTCCCGACAAGTTCATGCCATTACGTGTATTCGGGAAGGTGTAACATCTTCAAGATTGTTTCCTTGTTTACGGGTTCATTTGTTTGTTTCATTTAGTCGTCCGTAGGTTAACTACCTTGAATCACCTTAGCCCAACTTTTTCATAGGCATGTGAAACGTATGCAGGAAAAGGCGTACCAAATTTGGGTACGTTCCCGCGCACTGTTTTTTTTCGTCGCCGCAGAAAACAATGGAGGGAAAAGTGATTTCTGCCGCCCCGGCTGGACGGGCATTACGTGCTCATCGATACCAACACTTGAATCCATAAAATAGCATAAGAAAACAAAAAAAAAAACAATGGGAGACCCCTAAAGCTATGGAGGTTACCTTTTGTGGTGGAACAAGATGACCCTATGATTCTTGCCCCCACCCTCAGAAAATTATTGAGGCGATGACACTGTCAGTGTGTAATTCAACCCTTCCCCAAAAAACCAGAGTTTTTTTTTACATAGTGACTGCTCTTATGTGTTAAACCCCCCCCCAAAAAAAAAAAGGTTTGTATTGCCTTGTCAGGTGTGTAATTACTTTCCAAAAACAGGGTGTCTGGACTGTGGCTTTCGTCAGTTATTCACCCTTCCCATACAACTGCGGTTCTTGACCTGACTGGCCTTTCGTCAGGTGTGTAATTCGACCCTTCCCATACAACTGCAGGGTGTCTTGACTTGGACTGTGGCCTTTCGTCAGGTGTGTAATTCGACCCTTCCCAGACAACTGCAGGGTGTCTTGACCTGGACTGTGGCCTTTCGTCAGGTGTGTAATTCGACCCTTCCCAGACAACTGCAGGGTGTCTTGACCTGGACTGTGGCATTTCGTCAGGTCAGCTTTGTGTCAACACCAAGATGCGGATGATGGTGGACGGCGAGCATACATATACGAATCCGGCCATTGGCCTGCTCACTCTGGCCATGGCAGTCAACTTCAACCAAGAGGTATGTGATGACACTGCTCCAGCGCATCGTGTTCAGCCAGACACGTGGTCCAACCTCTCGATTGTAGCCGATAACACGTGCTCACTGATCAGCTCCCGGTGTAGCCCACGACAGTGTTCCAGTCACCGGTGTAGCCTCTGATGGTGTTCCAGTCACCGGTGTAGCCTCTGATGGTGTTCCAGTCACCGGTGTAGCCTCTGATGGTGTTCCAGTCACCGGTGTACCCTCTGATGGTGTTCCAGTCCCCGGTATATCCTCTGATGGTGTTCCAGTCTCCGGCATATCTGTGGCGATGTTCCAGTCCCCGTTATAACTTGTGATGGTGTTCCGGTCCCCGGCATAACTGTGGTGGTGTTGCTGTCCCCGGTATCCCTGTGGCGGTGTTCTAGTCCCCAGTATACCTGGGACGGTGATTCAGTCCCCAATATACCTGTGACGTTGTTTCAGTTCCCGAATATACCTGTGGCGGTATTCCGTTCTCCGATATACCCTTGACGGTGTTCCAGTCTCTGGTATTAACTGTGGTGGTGTTCCAGTCGTCAGTATAGCATGTGACAGTGTTCCGAGCCTCGGTGTAACCTGTGACGGTATTCCAGTCCCCGCTGGTGTGGGGTACGTACCAGTGTTACCTGAAGGACGCCGAGGAATCATTCAAGAGACATCTGCAGGTTGTCGACGACTTGAACATCTGCTACGGGGTTAAGGTAATTAAAGATCAATTATCAGTCATCACGACGTTCACTTAATGGCTATATTGGCCGCCTGAATGGGTTTGTTTTACGTCTGTCAATACATGTATGCACTGATGAAGTGAAAAGCGATACCTTTGTGTTATTCAGAAGTCACGGCAAATTATGGAGTATTCTGCTGAACACTTAGGCTTTTGGCTATGCTCCTAATTGCAACGAGTGCATGCATGTTATTACTCTGGAGTATCACTCGGTTGTCATCATTACTTCACCATCATCATTAAGATTATCATGACTATCATCATGTTCACTTTTCACAATATCACAACCTCACATCAGACCCCGGTAATTCCGCCTTCCGGTGTTCGACCTACTGTGGTCCTATTGTTCTGCACTGAAAGAAAATCTTGACTACCCCACACTGTAAAAAAAAGGTTAGCACCCCTATGGTACTATTTCGAATGTCAAATTCCAGCACCACAGGGCTGCTTGAATTAAGCACCTTTCTGGAGTTGGCATCGCATCGCAAAATTTCAAGTGCTAAATATAAGCATGGTGCTTATATCTAGCACCTCTTTATTCGGCTATATTTTGTAGCATGGTACTTGAAATGAGCACCCATGGGGTGCGTGCGCCTTAGCACCCCCAGGGTGCTAGTTTTTTGCTCACGCCAAAAATCAGCACCTCCTGGGTATGGTTCGCCTATGGTGCTAGCATATTTAGCACCCAATGGGTGTTCAAACCGAAATTGGACTCCTTGATAGTAGCGTACGGGTGTTGCTGACTTACGGTATTTATACGGACGGAGTACTTATTTTGCTACATGCTAGCGTCCGATACCCATCTTAAATATTACAGCGAACAGGATGCTGTTATGTGATATATTATGGATAAACAAAATAATCCATCAGTCGTGAAAAGAGTTCCAAGTCCAGCGAGGTGCGTGAATTTGAAAGTATTTGTACCGCGATGATAGTTCTTTTTTCAGTACTACATGTTGCTGTTAGCTATAGGCACGCCCAGGGGGCCTACTTCTCACCCCTCCCCGCTTAGCGGTGGAAGTTGTGTGTTCACTATTAAAATTATCGGGTTCTCTATCCAAAAGTGCTCAACCATGATAATTTGCGAAATTATTGGGTACGCTCCTGCTGTCAACCCTGCCCCACTCCACACACACACACACTTTTTGGGACGTTCCTACGCTTAAGATAAAGGGTGTGGCACTGGGGACACGCCCCCTCCCCACAGTGTTAAAATAATGGTTTTTCGTTAGGTGTGAAATGTCGAAACCAGTGAAGCAGGATGTCGAAACTTGCCATGAACATCGCGTTCTTTAGTTACTTTGCATGCTATATAAGTCCTTGAAGCTCAATGTTGAACGAATATCATATATTTTTAACCTTTTCGTACTTACTGTACCTTTTCGTTTGTTTTGATAGGTACACAATATTGAGATGCATGCATTTACGATAACGATACAAATGCCTATTCCATAAACTTGTATTGTACAACAGACCAGACCATAAGAAATCCTAATAATATTTCGGGGATGACCCTTTTTTAAACAAATGAGCTTTCGGAGCTCTTAACGGCTCCGTCGTCAGATGGTATATTAAAAGAGAAGACAATTAAGGTTTTTAACAAAATTTCAAACACAGGACACGAGCAGTGAGGAATGCGGCACTTCAATGCAGTAAAACACGGCAGAGACTGTAAAACAACACACTTGAAACTTCCACGTAGTAAAAATGGTAGACTATAAAATACATCACAATTGACATCCCTAATTCTCCCTCACCCTTCTCCCAAGACTACTGCTCGTCAATATTAGCCACTCTCCAGATGGTCTACCATTCTAAACCCCTATCCTGATTCAGCTCTGGTCGCGACTTTCTAATATGGTAGGATTCTAACAGCTTCCTTCTCCTAAACTGTGTTTCACGTCCCAGAATCTCCACGTCGTTCCAATAGATATCGTGCCGAGTATCTACAGCGTGTTCAGCAACTGCGGACTTTTCTGGTTGGGCCTTGGAGAGAGCGTTCCGGTGTTCCTTCAAGCGCTTGTCCAGCGGCCGACCACTCTCGCCAATGTACGTTGCGTTGCATTCGCATGTTAGGCGGTAGATGGTTCCCGAGTTTTGCCCCCGATCTCTTCGGTCTTTGAGACGTTGGCACAGTCTGTATTTTAAGGATTGACCAGACGCATGGGCGATGACAACTCCCAGGGGTCCCAGGCGGCGTTCCAGGCGCTCTCCAATGCCCGGGTAATATGGAACTGAAATATATCTCACCCTGTTATTCGTTTTCCTTTTTCGGTCTTTGTGTTTTCGTGCAGCAGACGAAGCGCTTTTCTTTCGGTAGCCGTTAGCGGCGAAGACCTTGTCGAGGGTGGACAGTTCAAACTGAATGCTGTCCTCGTCGCATATTTTTCTGGCCCTTTCAGTGAGACAGCGGACGATACCTTGCTTCACCTTTTGGGTGGTGGTTAGACTCTTGCCGCAGGTAGACGTTGGTGTGGGTGGGCTTCCTGCAGACGGAGGTTTGGAGTCGCCCATCAGTTTTTTTCCTCGAGAACGTGCCGTCCTCGATTCGCAGATGCAGAGCCTCATCAACCCTCTCCAGTGTGATCTGTCTCCAGAGCACTTCAACACCGTGACGTCAGCAGTGGCCGTCGCCAAGAACCACGAGAATGAAGTCTGCAAGAACCGACAACGACGGAAGTTTAACGCGCCGCTGAGAGCGCCGGTGCTGAAACGGAAATCCCCGAGCCCGTCATTAACAATGCTGTCGTCAACCTCAGCCAGCACCACCTCTCGGCCAGCCAGTCCCGCGTCCTAGAGCTTGGACTGGGCTTCGTCGTTACCCCGAAAGAAGTGCCGAAAGTAAAGATAGCCGCTGCCATCGAATATCTGGCTCAGACGATTGCCGATAAAGAGCAGGCTGATAAGATCCGTTTTGAGGCTGTCCAAGTACAGCCCGGCCTCAGAAACCTAACATGTCCCCAGCTCAAAGGAAAGCTTTATCTGAGCTTCAAAAGAAAGACGACATCACCATCTGTCCGGCAGACAAGGGAAACGCTATCGTAATCATGGACACGACCGAGTATAAACAAAGAGTAAACACCCTTCTATCTGGTTCCACATACCGAAAACTCGCCGCTGACCCCACAAATAAGATAGAGCGTAAAGTTACGGAAGTGATAAAGCAGCTGAAGCATTCAGGCAGAATATCTCAGACTGAAGCTGATAAACTGAAGCCTTCACATACATAGCCTTCCGCATCGCCTCTACGCCCTACCAAAGATCCACAAGGAAGGTGTGCCTGTTCGCCCTATCGTTAGCTGCATCGGCTCACCCATGGAGAAATTATGTGCCCACCTGACAGACATCATCAACCCGATCCTGGGGAAAAGTGAGCACCACATACAAAATTCCGAAGATTTTGTACGTAGACTCCGCTCTAGCAATGCCACTGACAAAATCTTCGTTAGCTTCGACGTGAAAAGTCTATTCACGAAGGTACCGACCGACGAAGCGATCTCGGTAGTCTGCGAGAAACTCCTTCTGGATCCGACCCTATCCAAACGCACTTCCCTCGACGTCCCATCCTTGGAAACTCTGATGAAGTTATGTGTCCGGAACACCTGCGTCCTCTGGGACGGGGACATCTACGAGCAGGTGGAAGGCTCTCCAATGGGGCTGTTGCTCTCCGTTGTCCTCGCTAACGGCTACATGGAATTTGTTTCGAAGAGAAGGCGCTCAGCGAGGCGGATAAAAAAAACAGACGTCTGGTTTCGTTTCGTTGATGACTGCCTTGCCTGCTGGAGCCACCAACTCGAAGATCTCGACAAGTTCCTTGATCATCTCAACAGCATCCGACCATCAATCAAGTTCACCATGGAGTTGGAGAGAAGTGGATGTCTTCATTTCCTCGATGTCAACTTACAAAAAACTGATGGGCGACTCCAAACCTCCGTCTACAGGAAGCCCACCCACACCAACGTCTACCTGCGGCAAGAGTCTAACCACCACCCAAAAGGTGAAGCAAGGTGTCGTCCGCTGTCTCACTGAAAGGGCCAGAAAAATATGCGACGAGGACAGCATTCAGTTTGAACTGTCCACCCTCGACAAGGTCTTCGCCGCTAATGGCTACCGAAAGAAAAGCGCTTCGTCTGCTGCACGAAAACACAATGACCGAAAAAGGAAAACGGATAACAGGGTGATATATATTTAAGTTCCAAATTACCCGGGCATTGGAGAGCGCCTGGAACGCCGCCTGAGGACCCTGGGAGTTGTCATCGCCCATGTGTCTGGTCAATCCTTAAAAAACAGACCGTACCAACGTCTCAAAGACCGAAGAGATCGGGGGCAAAACTCGTGAACCATCTACCGCCTAACATACGAATGCAACGCAACGTATATTGGCGAGAGTGGTCGGCCGCTGGACAAGCGCTTGAAGGAACACCGGAACGCTCTCTCCAAGGCCCAACCAGAAAAGTCCGCAGTTGCTGAACACGCTGTAGATACTCGGCACGATATTCATTGGAACGACGTGGAGATTCTGGGACGTGAAACACAGTTTAGGAGAAGGAAGCTGTTAGAATCTTACCATATTAGAAAGTCGCGACTAGAGCTGAATCGGGATAGGTGTTTAGAATGGTCGACCATCTGGAGAGTGTCTGATATTGACGAGCAGTAGTCTTGGGGGAGGGGTGGGGAAAATTAGGGATGTCAAATGTGATGTATTTTATAGTCTACCGTTTTTACTACGTGAAAGTTTCAAGTGTGTTGTTTTACAGTCTCTGCCGTGTTTTACTGCGTTGAAGTGCCGCATTCCTCACTGCTCGTGTCCTGTGTTTGAAATTTTGTGGAAAACCTTAATTGTCTTCTCTTTTAATATACCATCTGACGACGGAGCCGCTAAGAGCTCCGAAAGCTCATGAATTGGTTTTTAAAAAAGGTCATCCCAGAACTAGTATTATCATTCTTAAAACCCTTTAATGTCTCTAAAAGACATAAGAAATCCTTTCATCTGGAATTACGCTGCAAGATGTTTGTGTATTACGATCCGTTATGTTAGGTGTAAGCATACTACAAACGAGATACTCTTAGAAACGAGGCATGCCAACTTCATACACGCACAAGAAGCACGATGTCGATGCTTCCTTGGGAAAGATGTCGATTCAGTGTTGAGAAAGTGGTGTATTCACCCTATTTCACGAATAATTTATCACTGCCCCTACATGGAAGGTGGCGTCGCTCCGGCCAGAAAAAAGGCGCCCCTGAGAAAGTTCGAGTGTATCCCGTCGAATTTTTCAGTTAGAGGCGCCCCTCTGAGAGAAAAAGGCGCCCCTCGGAAGGAAAGGGACCCCTCCGGGAAGAACAGAGTGCAGCCCCGCTTCGAATTATTCAGCCAGAGGCGCCCCTCCAGGTACTTTCGCAGTGGCGCCCCTCAAAAGAAATGGCTCCCTCCAGACAGGTGTCCCCCATGACAATTCCTGCATCCACCCCTGAATGCAACATTGCTCTCAAGCGGTTATGAACTCCGGCTAGTTATAAAATCGAGCGCATTCACATGTAGTTTCTCTTGCAAATTTGACAACTTCCGTTGAACCATTAAGAGGAAAGCGGACGACTTAAAAAAAAACGTTCTATATTTATATATACGGAACAGCAATGTGGCAGCGTAAATTAAAAACCGGCAACGAGAGCGCCGTCGGAGCGGGTTATGACGGATTTCGCGGGGGAGCTCCCGGTCATGTAGGATATGAGTGTCTGCTATCACACGGCTGCAAACGAAAAGAGATTTGCTTTTCCTATTCCGATTACACTCAATTATTGTACACCAACCGGACCTTCGACACCTTTGATATTATTTCGATATCTCAACTTTCTGATACCGTACGGGAAGCCACGTCGAATGACACCCACGTAATGCAAATTAAAGCCAGAGCGACGAAACGCGAAGACTTCGAAAATTCAATCTAACCTTTGACCTTGAAGTTTGACCTGACATATACCGCTTTGAAATGCTACTCGAAGGTTGCCCACGGGCTATCTCTTATACGAAATGTGGACGAAGAAGACGTCTTTTGAAGAAGACGAAGAAACGCTGGGCGACAGAAGAAATGAGTTTGACCTTGAAAATTAATATGACTTCTGAGCAGTGTGCTAGAGTACCTTACGGCACGTCGAATGACCCCCACGTTATGACAATCGAAGCCATAGCGACGAGGCGCGATGACTTCAAACAAATTTAAGCTAGCCTTTAATATTGTGGTTTGACATTGACATGTCCTGGTTTGAAATGTTACTCGAGGGTTACCACGGGCTATTGCTTGATACCGGATGTGGCTAGCTAAAGGCGAAGAAAAATGCGAGGCGACCGAGAAAAGAAATCGGTTTGACCTTTGACCTTCGACATTAGTTTGATATATTATCTTTGTAATACGGCACAACAAGCCACGTCGAATGAAACCCAATTGGTGCAAATTGAACCCATTGCGACAAATCGCGAGTACTTTAAAAAAAAATCAAAATAGCTTTGAGGTTTGACCTTGACATATCCCAGTTTCAAAATGTTACTCGAGGGTTCACCATGGGCTATCGCTTCATAGTGGATCTGGGTAGGCTTGGGCGAGAACAAAAAAATGCGAGGCGACCGAAGAAATCAGCTTGACTTTTGAACGTGGAGATTATTTCGAATTCTCAACTTTCTGATGCCGCACAACAACCGACGTCGAATGACATCCATTTCCTGCAAATTGAAGCCATTGCAGCGAAACGCGAAGTCATTGACGAACTCAGCCAAACCTTTGACCTTGACATGTTCCGGTTTGAAATGTTGCTCGAGTGTTCACCACAGGCTATCGCTTGATACCAGATTTCGGTAGGTTTGAGCGAAAACGAAAAATGCGAGGGGAGCGAAGGATCAGCTGGACATTTGACTTTGAAAAATAATTCGATTACCCAACTTTTGGATAACGCATAACAATTCACGTCGCATGACACCCATTCGATGGAAATTAAAGCGATAGTGACCGAACCACGCGTTCGGTCGCTATCGCTTCAATATCGCCATCAAATAAATCAAGCTAACTGTTCACCTTGAGGTTTGACCTTGACATGTTCCGGTTTGAAATGTTACACTTGGGTTCACCATAGGCTATCGCTTGATATCCGATTTAGGCAGGTTTGGGTAAAAACGAGAAAAATGCAAGGCGACCGAAGAAACCAGTTTGCGTTGGGCCTTGACCGTTAAGGTGGTCATGTGAGACCTATGTAGTTGCTTCCAGCGTGTTCAGTGCAGGCAGAAGCATTTGTGGTCATTGATTCGAAGGATCATAAACCCGTCGCTGAGAGCCAATGTCAATACAAATATGCCTCTGGCGAACTCGTCGCTGAATACGGATACGAATACGTTACCTTGACGTACCTACGTGTCCGAGACGCCCCTCCGTGGTTTTGAAGATGCCCAAGGACACACAGTCACGTTTGTTCAAGATATATCGGTATATGCACAGGGGAAGGGAAATTAAGACGTATAAAGCCTTGCGATTATGCAAATTTGGCGCCTTGCAAAGCACAATTTTCCACCACAGGAAATCACAAGATGGTCAAGGTTCATGTTATTCAAGAATGGCCTGGATGCAGAAATTTCTAACGCTAGCTGAATTACCACTCGGATATTTTTGACGACATATAACCTGTGAAGCCCGTTGATTGGCTAGATCGGCTTCTAGTATATTTGTTGATTCTCTTGCGTATACATTTTCACTTTATAAATGAGGAAGTATAATTTTGCGGTGAGCATACACAAGTATTTTAGTAGCTGAGGTTTGGCGGGGTACATGAAAGAAACTGAGGGAGACAATTCTCCACTTTTAAAAGAAATTGGGGGACATGCCCCTCCCCCCCTCCACAGAGAGTACACCCACGGGTGGGAGTCTGCAATGTCAAGGTGGGCCCTGTGTGAAATTACGGTGGAAGTTTATTGGATGTGAAGTTGGGAGTCTGTGCAACGTCAAAGTGGGACTTGTGGGGAAGTACGGTGGGAGTCTATTGGATGCAGTGATAAATTATTCGTGAAATAGGGTGGAATATACCACTTTCTGAACACTCAATCGACATCCTTCTCCAAGTAGTACCGACATTCTGCTTCTTGATGCGTGCTTATGAAGTCTGCGTCTCCTTTCTAACAGTTTCTGGTTCATAAGCACCATGCTCATGCTCTCGATAAGGTACTGTGCTACACGAACATTTCTCAACGCGATTTCAGGTAAATGAATTGCCGACAATGTGATATGGCATACAAAACCAGTTTATTGCAAGGTATTTTTATCGTTATCCAGAATATAGCTCTTCCTAAAATATGAGTATCAAAACCAATGATAAAGGTACAGTCATAAGTACGACATTTGCTCAAGTTTGTGTCTGAAAGACATAAAAATCACTTTAAAAGACACTAATTACATGAAAAAAAATAGACATCCTACTGTGCTCGTTTTGACATCTCACACCAACGAAAAACCATTATTTAACCCTGATTGGATGTGAAGGTGGGAGTCTATGCAATGTCAAGGTGGGGCCTGTGGGGAATTACGGTGCGAGTCTATTTGATATGAAGGTGAGAGTTTGCGTGGGAATTAAAGGCGGGAAGCTGTGTGGTACATCGCCCTGATTCGTTCAATCCTGGAATACAATGCGTTTACCTTCGATCATATATCTCCAACACTCACCAAATCACTAGAATGCATACAAAATCACGCACTCCGCCTCATCACCGGAGCACACGACACCACACCTACCACCAGTCTCCGGGGTGAGGCCAATCTCCCTAGCCTACAACACCGCAGAACACTACAACTCGTCAGATACCACTTCAGGACAACAACAACACAGCTAAATCACCCCTCCAATGTCGCATGGTCTAAACCCCCGGTTCGGCGCTCCAAAAACAAAAATAAATACAGCATTGCTATTCACTTGAAGCAGGTTCTCAAATCCACCCTCAAATCCCCTGACCGAGTTTTCCCATTTCTCCCATTCTGGCACATGAAACACCCAGACTTGAGTATCTTTTTAGGCACAATAAATCCTACTCACCCCTATCGACGTTGAAGTCAATTTTTTTTAATATCAAGAGGCCCACCCACAACACACTTTCTTTTACACTGACGGCTCCCGTACCAGCAATGGTACGGGCGCCGCCTGGTGCGGTGGGCCCGACACTGGCCAAACCAAATTAACACGTTATCATTCGGTATACACAGCATAATTAGTCGCCATACTCACTTTCCTCCAACACATCATTGCACAACACATCACTCCCCTACTACAATCTGCACTGACTCACGATCCTCCGTGGACGCCCTCGCGGCCATACACAACACCACGCACCCCACACTCCACGCCATCCGACACCTCTACAATGACAACCACGCACGCCTTCAGCTCACTCTCCTCTGGATCCCCGGACATAGGGGTATCCCGGGGAACGATCGAGCGGAGGTCTGGCCCGAACGGCGATCGACCTGCCCCCGAATGAGAGAGTTGCGGTACCACCCGGGGATCTCCTAGCCCTGACCAATAGCCTATTTAAGAAATATATCCAGAACTGTTGGTCACACAACACCACACACCTACACACTATCAAGCCCATACTCTCCAACTGGCCCTCTTGGAACCAACACTCCCGTTTGAACGAGGTGATGCTCGCCAGACTTCGCCTCGAACACACCAGACTGAAACACAATTATATTTTGTATCGACTACACCGCCTTCCACTTTGTATCACATGTCGTGTCGGCATTGCTGTCGCCCATGTCTTACTTACCTGTCCAGCATGTGCTCCTCATCGTCGCGCTATTTTGTATCACATGTCGTGTCCGCATTACTGTCGCCCATGTCTTACTTACCTGTCCAGCATATCCTCCTCGTCGTCGCGCTATTATCCAGCATTTCACCAACACCCATACGCAAATTTCGTTTCGGGCTCTCCTCGGGGATGAGCACCCGGCGCTCCTCCAGTTACTTTTCCGCTTTCTACATGACACCCAACTTTCCGAACGGATCTGATTTCTCTGTTGTACGTTACCTGGTCCAAGCTGAATTGATGTGAAGTTAAAAGCTATGACACGCGCCACACTCCTCGTTCGCTGTATGACTCCGCTCCACACATCTTCCTCTCCGACGCTGTAAAACACATACATATAGGTTATCTCACACTAGGTAGGCAGGGACCGAGCCAATTTGGCCAAAACGGACGGTTTCCCTTGTAATATAACGCTTGGTTTTTACCTACGGTTTTTCCAAGCAGCTTGGTTTTTCCCCTTCCCAGGTTTTTCCAAGCTTTAACTTAAACATACACATACACATACAAGGTTGGGCCTGACGCCCACGACTCGCCCTGGACGTCGGGCCTCCGCTTCGCCATTTCGGGTTGCAGGTGGGCAGTGGAGCCTCTCCGCAGGAAACGAAGCTGGCCACCCTCCAAATGTCCTTCTAATTGTCGTGTATGTATGTATGTATGTCCGTGTATGAACCTGTATGCGATGCATGTATCTGCTCTTTACGCCACGTTCTTTGTTTGCCGGCGTCTCATCTTCCCTCTCTTGCTTCTATGATATAACCGAATGCCACGTAAGCCGGATTAACGTAACTACTTCTTTAACGTAACAAATATCTAGCGGATGGCACTTTGCCACTGCTAAAGGTGAAAAAATGTCAGGACAGAAGTCTGCCAGCCACCAAGGTAGTGTATAGGTACCTGGGGGCATGCACAATAATGCAGGAGTGTGTGTGTGACATTAAGGTGGGAGTCTGTGTCGGACATGAAGGTGGAAGTCCATTCCAAACATCAAAGTGAGAGTCTGTTGGATGGCTGTGCTTCAGCTGGTGTGGGGAGCTTACCTGGAAGGTAGGAGTCCACGCCACACGTCGAAGTGAGAGTCTGTTGGATGGCTGTGTTTCAGCTGGTGCGGGGAGCTTACCTGGAAAGGGAAGTGATGCGAGCAGCCAGCATGGGATTACCCAGACCTATCCACGATTCATATCAAGAGACGTCAGATATGTACAACAGGTATGTGCCATTCGCGCATCTATTGGGAAGGATAGCACGAGCTAGTTACGGAACATTCTCTGTGTCAGATCTATTAAGACGGACACGTTTTGTAGTTCACCACTGCCCACAGATGCATAATGCGGCTCGGCACCCTTTCCATCCCCAAACGGTGAAGTTATGTCGTTCGTTGGTTGATTATGTCCTATTTTTGTTTCCTCTGGCTATCACCACTAGTGGCCTTTCTCTTTCAGTGATTCTGACTGACGCATGCATCTGTGTCCTGGTCTGCGTAATTGGCATTACATTTGGGGTTATTTTGGCCGCAGTTTTGCCGACGCTGGCTTCTAGTAGCTGGGCTTGCACACCGCCCATCCATTATTAACCTGTGCGTGAAACGCGCACTTCCTTGGTGGATGTGGGGTCACCATTATGAAGAAAATTATTGGTAGGTTTAAGGCTTATTTTTATGTTATATTATATATTAATTATATTAAGGCTTATTCTTGTCATGTAGTGCCAATAGGCACAATGTTAAGCGCCAAAAGTATTCGAGATTTATCTTCTGCAAATTTGTTCCCTATGGCGGAGACGACAGATGGATGGACTAGTCATCTGCTTGCAAACGCGTAGGAATTCATGAAGCGGCATGCGTATTGGTCAGTGTTGATAAAGCACCTCCTTCCATTTATGAACAGCACCGCACGGTTCGCCCTGCTATATCTGGCATCCTCGCAGACAGGTCATGAGGCGGGTGGTCGCCACTGGACACTGTCCATCTCCCCCTCAGACAGGTGACGCGGATGTTGCGGCGGGTGGCCGTCACCGCACACTGTCCATCTCCCCCGCAGACAGGTGACGCGGATGTTGCGGCGGGTGGCCGTCACCACACACTGTCCATCTCCCCCGCAGACAGGTGACGCGGATGTTGCGGCGGGTGGCCGCCACCGGACACTGTCCATCTCCCCCGCAGACAGGTGACGCGGATGTTGCGGCGGGTGGCCGTCACCGCACACTGTCCATCTCCCCCGCAGACAGGTGACGCGGATGTTGCGGCGGGTGGCCGTCACCGCACACTGTCCATCTCCCCCGCAGACAGGTGACGCGGATGTTGCAACGAGTGGCCGTCACCGCACACTGTCCATCTCCCCCGCAGACAGGTGACGCGGATGTTGCGGCGGGTGGCCGTCACCGCACACTGTCCATCTCCCCCCGCAGACAGGTGACGCGGATGTTGCGGTGGGTGGCCGCCACCGCACACTGTCCATCTCCCCGCAGACAGGTGACGCGGATGTTGCGGTGGGTGGCCGCCACCGCACACTGTCCATCTCCCCCGCAGACAGGTGACGCGGATGTTGCGGCGGGTGGCCGTCACCGCACACTGTCCATCTCCCGCCGCAGACGCGGATGTTGCGGCGGGTGGCCGCCACTGGACGCTGTCCATCTCCCCCTCCCGCAGACAGGTGACGCGGATGTTGCGGCGGGTGGCCGTCACCGCACACTGTCCATCTCCCCCCAGACGCGGATGTTGCGGCGGGTGGCCGCCACTAGACACTGTCCATCTCCCCCCACCCTCCCGCAGACAGGTGACGAGGATGTTGCGGCGGGTGGCCGCCACCGGACACTGTCCATCTCCCCCCGCAGGCAGGTGACGCGGATGTTGCGGCGGGTGGCCGCCACCGGACACCGTTCTGCCGTGATCATCGCATCTCACAACGAGGACAGCATCAGCAGAGCCGTTGGGCAGATGGCCGAACTGGGCCTGCACCGTGATGACGGCAGAGTGCTGTTCGGCCAGACGTATGGCATCTACGAACAGGTGTCAGTCCCGCTGGGTAAGTCACCGGCCAAGGGGGCCGAACCTCCCTCCCCTCCGCCATTACCAACCAAAAATACACTAGATGAGACAAGACATTTTGAGATTTTCACCACGAAAAACCATAAATTTTCCGCGCGTTTCGCGCACCGAAAGCATTTTCGTTTTATTCATATTTTTTGGAGTCGCCTCCCCCCTCTCCCACCCGTTAGGAAAATCCTGACTGCGCCACTGGTCACGGGGCACGTATCTCTCGGTATATGTCAAGAGGTTCAGTTCCTCGGCGCATAGTCTGCTCCGGCTTCCCCACCCCCATGTGTTGCAGGATACTCTTCTATTTGAATGAGCAGTATCTTGTTTAACGTTAACTCCAAATGCATCCCGCTTTGCATTTCATCCAGTATCATTAAAAACGAGCTGCCCTTACTGAAACCGAGTTACTATAAACTTAGCCTAGACCATTCTTTACTGCAGAATAACTTCCCTCCCAAGTTTCCGTTTCATCCTGTCTAGTCTCATCTGATCTGTGATCTTAAATGGTATAGCCTCCCGACTCTTATCGGGATGATTGGCTAAACTTAACTCGCAGTGACCTGTGGTGAAACATTTCTGAACCGAACTTGTACTCTTGCCGAACTTGCACTGCAGGCCGCCTGTTTCCAGCCCGTGCCGGGTATGGAACTCGCCCACAGGCCGCCTGTTTCCAGCCGTGCCGCGTACGGAACTCACCCACAGGCCGCCTGTTTCCAGCCCGTGCCGGGTATGGAATCTCACCCACAGGCCGCCTGTTTCCAGCTCGTGCCGGGTACGGAATCTCACCCACAAGGCCGCCTGTTTCCAGCTCGTGCCGGGTACGGAATCTCACCCACAAGCCGCCTGTTTCCAGCCGGCCGTAGGATCAGCCCGTGCCGGGTATGGAATCTCACCCACAGGCCGCCTGTTTCCAGCCCGTGCCGGGTATGGAATCTCACCCACAGGCCGCCTGTTTCCAGCCCGTGCCGGGTATGGAATCTCACCCACAGGCCGCCTGTTTCCAGCTCGTGCCGGGTACGGAATCTCACCCACAGGCCGCCTGTTTCCAGCCCGTGCCGGGTACGGAATCTCACCCACAGGCCGCCTGTTTCCAGCCCGTGCCGGGTACGGAATCTCACCCACAGTCCGCCTGTTCCCAGCCCGTGCCGGGTATGCCGTGTACAAGTCGACTCCGCTTGGTGACCTGAGCTCAATTATGCCCTACCTGGCACGGCGAGCCGCGGAGAATCGAACCGTCGTCAGAGGCACACGTTCGGAACGGAAGCTGCTCGGTCGAGAGATGCGGCGACGACTGGGGATCACTTAGTGACTTGGTGATCAGCAACATCATCACCATCACCTGGCGACTTGGTGATCAGCAACATCATCACCATCACCTGACGACTTGGTGATCAGCAACATCATCACCAACACCTGGCGACTTGGTGATCAGCAACATCATCGTCATCACCTGGAGAACTCAGATGCGATCTGTTGTGACCTGTCAGCCTCAGGTTCGCCCAGTCGTGAGGTGGTGACCTCGCAGCACTTTCAGGTATCACCTGGTAGTTTCACATACCATCGGGTGTCACGTGGTGATCTGGAAAACCAACGTGTATTACATGGGGACTCCGTCATGGGAGATCCGTCACTCCAACATGGGGACTCCGAGCCTCATCGGAGATCGCTGCCTTCAGACACCGATGTCGCATCTGATGGCTTCACTAGCGCTGGCCGTTGAAGGAGGCCTCTCCGCTTGTGAACAGGGTCGGTGTTGGACCCCTCGACGAGTTCTGGGCCAGAATGCGGTCGCTACGATTCGTGGGGGTGAACACCCAGGAGGTCATGGCTGTACTACGCATGCCCAGATAGAACATTATCGCACCGGTAGAGCATTGTTTCTATAGCCTTGTTCACGCTCTTCATGTCTGTGCCAGTGCGAAAACGTATTCAGTTAGGACGGCATTGTATAACTTCCAATCGTCTTGTCATTGAAATCGGCTTAGAAGAAAGAGAATGCATTATGAGGGGGAAAAGAAGTTCACGGAATAAATAAAGTGTTGACGGGATTGCGCAACTAAAAGTGTCTAAATTGAAGAGCTACACAGGCAGACTAAGTGCATGGTGAGCCCTGGGTGAGGTAAGTCAGCAGATTGCGCTAGGTGGCTGAAAATGTGCCATTTTCTCAGATCATAAAGGAATCCAGGGTACTGAAGTGTCTTAGGCAGGTAAATATTTTAGCGAGCTTTTTGATTTAGTTCTTTACGAAATCCAAACATTGGTTCCACCTAGTCGGTTAGTGGGCACTTTCAAACCAACCCGCCCCCTCCCCACTTCTCTCTAAACTCCTGAGCAGTCACTGGACACTAAACTATTCCCAGCTGTACATAGAAAATAGCAATGTGACTGGAAATTCAGCTTATTTGTGACACATTTTCATGATAGAAGCGAGGTAACGACATATTTAGTATACTTATGGTTATATGAACACATGCTAATGGAAATATATTTTCGTTCTCTAAAAAAAACTCTAGAGAAGAACACCGATCATTCCCTTCAGAGAAGTTCGGACAGAAATTTCCTGTAGAGAAGGGAGCGATCGTTTGTCTGCAAGGTCGGTTGCTATGTTATTGATGTCATAGTTGACTTTTGACTCTTGATACGACCTGGTCACCGCTGCCGTGCTTTTGGTCATGATCGCGTTATTTGAAATAGCGCAAGCGAGGGAAAAATAGCCACAAAGCAAAAGCAATAGAGCAATAGCAAACAAGCAAAATAGTACCACCTAGTGCATTTAGTGCACGATCAAGTACAATGCATCAATAAATATATAAATAACATAGCAGCCAGCGAAAAGATGAAAAGGTGTTGCGGCGTTTTCATCTGTATGAACGTTGGCCCTATGTTACCGTTCATTGGCCTTATCGGTGGTCAAATCCAGGCCATCCTTTGCCGTTTCGCCCATCGCAATGGGCCAGGCACTTCTGAGCACTAGCATGAGGCGCATCAGCTCATAGGGCAGGTAGAGGCAAGCAGCTTAGCCAAGTTGGGAAAACTGGTTACTTAGTCACGTTTGTTTGCGATAAGCTGAAACATTTCATGAAAGTATTCAGTGATCAGTTTTAGGTGCAACTCTTAGGTGATAAGTGTGATCGCTATTTAACCCTTCTCCTTGTGCGGCATATTGCGTACCTTGTGCGCGCATATGCGTACGTACCGGTAGCTTCCATGAGGGCGGGGCTTCCCCCGCTGATATCTACATAATTACGTCCGATTTTATCGCAGTGTTTCCTAGTCGCCACTTGAGATGAGACGTCAGCAGCTCGAACACCAGCGGATGAACAGGGGCAGCAGCGCCGTGCAAAATCATGTGGAAAGCCGGCAGCCACTGCGCCAAACAGAGTGGTAGGACAACCCGACGCGGCTGAAGTCTGAAGTTGCACTTCATGCTCACGTCATCTTCCATGGGCAGCTGCCGACGCTTTAGTCTCGACCTGATTCCAGTCTCCTTCAGCTGGAGAAAGGTCAGGTCCCACGCGGTACCTTCCGACTCCCCTCGACTGAGCGACACGGAATGGCGTAGTGTAGAGAGAGCCTTGGTGTGGGAGCAAATATTGGAACAACCCTGCCTAGTGCAGTAGAACACCATATCCAGTTAATCTCTAACAACAGCAAGGTTTTCCCTATCCACGTTGGGAACAGTTTGGTTATAGAAGCATATGCAAGTATGAGTGATTTAATTCATCATGTCGGTGAAGTTGATGTTATGGCCAGACAAGTTCCTGATGGTGCTACCGGCTGCCATATCTATGAAGGCGTTCCACTCCAATCAAGACGTGTCAAGGACATCCTCCAGCTGCTTCATGGTGACACTGGTGAGGAAGGCGGCCTGTTAAAACTGGCAGCAGAGCATGGCCAACACGCAGATTACGGCAGACATGACGCGGTGCCACAGACTCCGCGGCTGTAGCGTCAGCCCCTGGCTACAGAATAGACCTATCGTCTGGACACAACAGACAACCAAACCCGCATGCTGATGCTCCGCCATTCGGAACATGACAAAACCTGCCAGCGACAGTAGGGAGGATATCCCAAGAAACATCAACATTTAGAGGTCAAGAGTACCATCCCTTACTGTACTAAATCGGCACCCACGTGGGCACTAATTTTTCCAGTGAGAGGGGGGGGGGGGGTCTCTTCCCACTGGCAACGCCCCTTTCCCGTAATACGCGCATTGCATTCATGATAAGCGAAATATGCGTGCAGTCATCGGCGTATTCGTTGATTTCTGTGTGCATCGAAGCACTCGTGACGTACGAGCGAGCAGCAGGCCGGTTTATATGGGCTGGGGCGGCGGTGAAAACCAGTGGTTTTCACCCATGCCGGGTGAAGTCACGGTCATGCCGGTGGAAAGATCACGCCCCTGCAGATGAACATGCGAACATTTAGTAGCTTCAAGAACCATCTGCTTACGAAAATGTATTAGGTCCGAATGGATGAATAATATGTTGCATGTCATGCGTGCTCCAAACCATTTTCGTTGGAGAATCATTACCAACATGGTCGTTCGGAACCTGGGTTCCACGTTCAGGTAGTCGGTGCCGTTTTCGACCAGTCCATTGCTGTCTAAGTTTGCCAATATATTACTCAGCCAAGGGTCTTCTCTGCTGTCGACACGTCGTGCTGTGAGCCCGGGATGCGAAGTCCCCCCCCCCCCTCTCCCACCCACCCACAAGCGTGATCGGAGACTGATGAATCCAGCCGTCCCATTGGCCAGCTAATCAGCCGTCGGCGAGAAAACCGAGCAGAACTAGGCAGCCTCCCCCGCCGAGTCAATACCAGGCAATGAAGATGTTCGAATTCTCCAGCGTGTGAGGCTTCCAGGGATAGGCGAGACTACGGCGTCAAGTTGAAGGATCAGTGAGGTATATAGGCACAAACAGGTCGGCTAATTGTAATTTATTATCATGAAAATTGCTATTTTCAATGTTGTTCCCCACCCTCCCCCGTCACTATGTAGTTCATGTTTAAAAAGAGCCATCCCTTACCGGGCGTGTTGCCCTCGCCTCCGGCCAGCGGCAGACACTAGTGGCAGAGCCGTCCCTTACCGGGCGTGCTGCCCTCGCCTCCGGCCAGCGGTAGCCACTGGTGGCAGAGCCGTCCCTTACCGGGCGTGCTGCCCTCGCTTCCGGCCAGCGGCAGCCACTGGTGGCAGAGCCGTCCCTTAACGAGCGTACTGTCCTCGCCTCCGACCAGCGGCAGCCACTGGTGGCAGAGCCGTCCCTTAACGGGCGTGCTGCCCTCGCTTCCGACCAGCGGCAGACACTGGTAGCGGCAATGTGGCGGTGATGTGGCCGACGGGCGAGGCGGGGTGGGGCGCGGCTCGCTGTGGCGGCAGCAGAGCTGATGGTAGTCAGCCCCGGTCGATGCGGACGGGAGGCAGGGCGCGCGGCTGGCGCAGGCGCGGCTGGTGCAGGCGCGATTGGCGCAGACGCGCCGCCGCCGATCGATACCGCACCAGCGACCTACTGTGATCCAGTGTTGGCCAGGCCAGGCGTGCTCTTCCAGCTAGTGCACTGGATCAGGTGATATCTTCCAGGCAGAGCACTGGGTGAGGTGAAATACCGGACCAGCGACGCACTGACCCAGTGTGCGCCGGGCCCGGTGTGCTCTTCCAGCCGGTACACTGGATCAGGTGAGATCTTCCAGGCAGAGCACTGGGTGAGATAAAGTCTGCTAGATGAAGGGCTGCTGTCAGGTACGAACACGCATCTGCCATTACAGCTACAATTACAGGGCCAGGGCACATTCACGGCCACGTACCTGCCATAGAGCTGCAATTACAGTGCCAGGGCACATACACGGCTACGTACCTGCCATTAGAGCTACAATTACAGGGCCAGGGCACAGACACGGCCACGTACCTGCCATTAGAGTTACAATTATAGGACCAGGGCACATACACGGCCACGTACCTGCCATAAGAGCTACAATTACAGGAACAGGGCACAGACACGGCCACGTACCTGCCATTAGAGCTACAATTACAGGGACAGGGCACATACACGGCCACGTACCTGTCATTAGAGCTACAATTACAGGGCCAGGGCACAGACACAACCAGGCACCTGTCACTAGAGTTGCAATTGCAGGGCCATGGCACAGATACGACCGAGTCACATGCAGTGTGGAAATTAAGAGCAAGGAGTGCGTAAACGATGTCCTGTTTAGTCGATTCGGACAGATTAGGCAAGTAATTAGAAGATCGGCCACAATGGGCCGTTAAAGTCAAGTCTGTCTCCTCCGAAATTGAAGGTAGCTTGCCGCCCCGGTAGCTCAGTTGGCTAGAGCGCCGTCCCACACTGGTCTCCCCTGTCCTGGCAACACAGGGTTCGAGTCGCTTCACGCGCTCGCATTTAGCCCACGGCTGGGAGGGTCAGTTGGCAGCTGGCCTCTATAAGGCCGGGGACGAGCTGCCGGGCGGCCGTGTCGGTGCATTGACGGCACGTTGAACTTGCGGTCAAAATTCTGCCGATGAACGGGAATTCATGGGTCGGGTGGTGGGACCAGGGTTCACGCAACAAGCTCTGCTTAGCAATAGGACCATCGTTCATAAAGCCACCCCAGCAAGAACTTGGATACAATTTTTTTTTTTTTAAAGTTTCGAGAGTATATTTCGCGCAAAGCGAACTTTGAAGAGTAAACAAGATAAAAGAACGTTAGCTTTAGGGCACTTAACAAGTTCCCCGTTTTAGTTGGAAAGTAGTTTGCTTCATTCTCGTGAATAAAATTAATTATGGTTTGCATGGGTGTAACCACGGTTTCGAAATTAGGGGGGACAAGCCAGGGACGCGGTAAGTTTGGACAAGATAGAGGGGTAGTCCCCCTCCCAAAAAAAAGGAAAAAAAGAGGATTTCAGGCAATTCTTTTTCAATGTCTGGTTTTTAGATTTGCCATTATTAAAGATGACATTTTCCGGACAAAATGGGGAAATTTCCTGTATATGGTGTTTTTATTAATAATAATTTCCTTCAGAATACCATGTTTATGAAGGTGACTAAGATGATGGGACCACTTATTTTCTGTGCACATTTTTTTAATGGACAAATTTTTGCAAACATTTTCGAACTTAAGAAACCTAACCTAACTTAACCTAACCAAACCTAACCCATTTGTTTGCTTTATGGAGGAAAATGCGTGTACAAGCTTTTCTTGTTACCACCTTAAAGCACAATAATACGAAAAAGTTTCCCAAAAGTTTGCAGAGAATTTGTGAAAAAATGCATTTTTGTCTTCAAAAGCACCTTAGGTTAGGTTAGGTTGGGTTAGGCTGGGTTAGGTTTCTTATCTAATTTTGAAAATTTTCAGAAAATAAATTGCTTGACATTTTCCTAATTATATTTTGGGATTTTTTGTATCCAAAGGTAGGTTAGGCTAGGTTAGGTTAGTTTATGTTGCCTTTTATTTTATTTTTTAACACTTATTTTTGTGGAATGTTACCTAACTCAATGCACCTTTTTGGCATTATTTTGCTCACAACCCGAAAACTAAGCATTTGCACAGAAAATAAGTGGTCACATCATCAAAGTCACCTTCATAAACATGGTATTCCAAAGAAAAAAAAACACCTGATACTGTAAATTTACTACAAAATGTTCAGCAAAGATTAGCAATTTCCACTCCTTATCACTGCCTATGAACATCTAGCTCTCTGTCGTATGTGCTGGCCCAATTTCACAATCACTATAGAGCCATGCTGTAATTATGTTAAACGCTGCCCTCTTGTAGCAGGAAAAACATAAAATATTTGTATGTCCGGAACAGCAATGTGGCGGTGTAAATAAAAACCAGCGAAGAGAGCGCCGTCCGAGCAGGTTATGACGGATTTCTTGGGGGAGCCCCTAGTCATATAGGATATGAGTGCCTGCTATCACAACGGCTGCAAACAAAAACAGATTTGATCTTCCTATTCCTATTACACTCAATCATTGTACACACACTGGACCTTCGACACCTGTGAAATTATTTCGATATCTGAACATTCTGATACCTTACGGCAAGCCACGTCGAATGACACCCACATAATGCAAATTGAAGCCATAGTGACGAAACGCGATGTCATCGAAGAACTTAATCAAATTTTTGACCTTGACATGTCTCGGTTTGAAATGTTACTCGAGTGTTCACCACTGGTTATTGCTTGATATCAGATTTGGATGGGTTTGAACGAAAACGAAAGAAAATTCAGCGGACCAGATGATCAGCTTGGCCTTTGCCCTTGCAAAAAAATAGTTGGATTGCTTAGCGTTCCGATATCCCATAACAAGCCACGTCGAATGACGCCCATTTGATGGAAATTGAAGCGAAAGCAACCGAACCTCGCGTTCGGCTGGTATCGCTTCAATATCGCCATCTAATAAATCAAGCTAACCTTTGACCTAGAAGTTTGTCCTTGACATGTACCGGTCTGAAATGCTGCACGATGGTTCAGCACAGGCTATTGCTAGTGATACCAGATTTGGGCAGGTTTGGGTGAAATAAAATGGGAGGCAACCGAAGAAACCGGTTTGCGTTGGATCTTGACCGTTAAGGTGGAAATGTGAGACCTATGTAGCTGCTTCCAGTGTTCAGTGCAAGCAGAAACATGTGTGGTAATTGATTCCAACGATCATAAACCCGTCGCTGAATGCCGATGCCAATACAAACACGCCTCTGTCGAACACATCGCTGAATACGAATAAGAATATGACGCAAACTTGACGTACTTGCTTAAGGTTGCCCATGACTCCCCTCCATGGTCTTGAAGATACCCAAGGACACCAAGAGTCACGTTTGTTCAAGATATATCAATATATGTGCAGGGAATTGCAACCTAAGACTATAATAAAGCCTTGCGATAATGCAAATTTTTTGCCTGACAAAACACAACTTTCCACCCAAGGGAAAACAAAAGATGGTCAAGGTTCATGTTATTCAAGAATGACCTGGAAGCAGAAATTTCTACGTCTGCTGATTTACTACTCGGAGATTTTGCGACGACAGATAGCCTGTGAAGCCCGTTGATTGGCTAAATGGGCTCCTAGTGATTTTTGGTGATTCTCTTGCATATATATTCTCACTTTATGCATGATTAAGTATAATTTTGCGCCGATCGTGTTCCGGTAGCTGAGGCTGGGGGACACGAAATAAATTGAGGTGGACAAATCGTCAGTTTTCAGAAATGGGGGGGGGGACATGTCTCCCTCCCCCCCCCTCCCCAGTGGTTACACCCGTGATAGTTTGTGTATTTGGTTTATATATTTGGTTTGTATATTGCCTATAAGTTGTATCTCCTTCGTATCCGCTGCGCGGTTGACTTACCAGCTGCCTCCCGCTGCCACACTGGCGGTGAAGTGGGTTCATTTCCACTTCAGACGACCACTGAAGCATGGTCTACTGCGACAGACAGCAAGTGGCCAGGTCAGGGGCCATCTGATCAGTGATGAAGCATTGGGGAAATAGGCTGGAATTTACCACTTCCTGAACGCTAAATCTATATCTTTTCCAAAGAACCATCCAAAGAACCTCTTGATCCGTGTTATGAAGTCTTCATGTCTCATTTCTAGCCGTATCTTGTTTATAAGTAACATGCCCATGCTTACCATCACAGATTGCGATACAAAACGTCTCGTGACCAGTGTTGGGAAAATCGGCTGTTCCTTGATTTTTGGCATCCAGAACATTATTCTCTTCAGCAAAATTTACTTCTATTTTTGACATTTGGAGGTTAAATGGTGCTGTTTCACAATGAAACGATCTGTGATGAACTCCTCAAATCATTGGAAAGTGCAAACTGAGATTCTGATGTCGCAGGTTTCGCAATAAGCATGCTCTTCATATTTGATTATCAGTAATTTCCCTCTCCACATCCGGGATTACAAACTACAAATCTTATCCGGCTTAAAGCGGAATTCCAGTTAAAGGAGTTAGTTAGTATGTGGTCTGCTGTTCAATTACACTTATACATATATATATATATATATATATATATATATATATATATATATATATATATATATATATATATATATATATATTGTGTGCTTATAGACCGCTCCCGATGTTCTCGTCCTTGTCGTATTTGCGGTTTTGGAGCTGTATTAATGTAACACCGTGTGTGTGTGTGTGTGCGTGTGTGTGTTGTGTGTGTTTATAGATTGCTCCAGATGTATTTTCATTTTGTACTGGTGACTCAAACTCAAGAATAGCCATCCTATATGGAATACTTTCAAGGGAGTAGCCAGGGTTCGCTCAAGAAGGGATAAGGAGCGGTGACCTCGTAGGGCCCCGGGACTTCGAGGTCCCCTATGTATTTGCTAAATAGTAAGTAGCATTGCACTCTAATTTAAGCCGTTTTTGGCCCTTCGTGCGTCCTCTGCCCCCACCTCCCACAAAAATACTCCCAGGAAGGAACGCCCACTCCTCAACCTACGCGATCTCCTCTGTGGTTCGCTGAACCTCTAGAGGTGTGAGGGACCCCTGCGTTACCATTAGCGGATCCTCTGAACCCTCATATCTTCGGAGGAGGTGTTGGCCACCTCATCACCCATATTCGAGGTCCCGCTAGAAGTCTGGAGGGAGGTCCCTGTTGGGGCTCGTAGCAGATCCTCTAGGCTTCTACATGTTCAGAGAAGGGCGTGGCCATCCCCTTCGCTATCTTGAATACTCTTAGTGGGCCGAAATGGAGATCTGAAGGGCCCCACAGGCCCTTGGGAGGTTCTCTGAGCCCATCCTACCTCCGGGGAATAGGGTGGCCATCCCCTTTCCCCTCTTGGATGGCGGGATCTGTTAGTAAGTTAGTTATTTGGACTTTAGGGCGCTTCGACCAGAGTTGATCATTCGCGCCCAGAGCCGGAGCTGCGTAAGTTCCAAGGGAGCATCGGGTAGACAGAAGTTCAGATGGGATCCATCGTTGGGACTTATTTACGTTTCTCGGCTATATATGCGAATTAGTGGCACAAATTGGTGACGCAATGGAAGCCCCTGTTTGTCGGCCGTAAGGTCAGGAGATTCCGTACACGTTTGATTTGTGGAGACTGTGTCATTGACGATTCCAGGGTTGATCAATCCGGCCATGCCTACTAAACGGCCGAAAATCATGCAAAAATGTAGATCGGCGTTCCTGAACCTAAAACAGAATCTAAGCAACTTCGTAAGAAGAAGTTGATCTGCCTCCGAGACTAGGGGTCTCGGAGACTCGCGACCCGTCTACGACTCACGAGACTCGAAAACTCGTCCACGTGTCACGAGATTTGAAAACTCGTCCACGAGTAACGGGACTCGAAAACTCGTCCACGAGTCACGAGACTCGAAAACTCGTGCACGAGTCATGCGGTGTACGCACTGCACCCAGAGTACCACGAAGACTGCCTTCCTAGCAACATGTGCTATAAGCAATACCCACCTGACCTACCGTCGTGATTGTGTGTTCATAATTGAGTTAGACCAAAAAACATTGTGTTTTATCGATTGCATTGCATTTCATGTAAACATGTCTTCCATGCATGGTATGTTTCTATGACATGCTCGATAGTTTAAGACGGGAGATGAAATAGGAGGAAAATTCAGTTGCTGGTACTCACTACCCGACCACGTTGCAATCAACCACGAAGCAAGGGCGGATCCAGGCAATTTAGGTAGGGGGACACTCGTGTGGAGTACCGTTTTCTCGAACGGTTGCCCCGTGGTAGTCACTGAATGGGCGGCTTCGGCTGAAAACTTTGCATGTAGCGCCATTTCCCGGGGCCAGAAGGGCGCCACCTTTACATGAGTTGATGGGGAGACATGCCCCCGCGCTCCCCCTCTGTATCCGCCCCTGTCACGAGGTGGTGCCAGCTGGCGCTGCAGTCGAGCTTTGAAAGTTGGAACGCGCCGACCTCGTACGGCAGTGTATATGCACTTTAGAAGTCACTGACCACATGGTGTGAAAATCGTCACCTTCCTAAATCCGCTCGGATCGTGGGCAATTCCAGTTCGTTCTCCCACCTGGTACTGCGTCTACAGACATCCTATAGGGAAGTGGAATGGCAGCTTAGTTCACTTGGCTAGCCTGACATTTCAAAGCAGGCAGAGTAGGTACACCGTAAAATCACAGTCACATTCTGGTCTCCACTTCAGCTCATTCAGGACGGCACAAACATGAGTTCGCACGTGCAATCCTGATACTACAACATACCCCGTCCATCGACAGGACGTCAACGCAGCCACAGGAACAGCCATCAGTTTTGGTGCGCCAAAGCGCTGACAAATCGGCGCATCTGCCGCGGTTTGGGCTCCGAGTGCGGCCGGACACGCCGGAGCCGCTCCCCTTCGGACGGAGAGGCGCAGCATCGCAAGTCGTGGCGCGGCGGAGAGGCGTGGCTGACGTGGCCGGGCAAGCTGTCCTGGCAATCCATGGCGTCGATGACCGGTGCGTACTCAGCCTACTAGCGCCTACAGCCTGTCGTGTTCAACGTATGCTACCATCTGCTTGCTTTCATGTCCATTTTGTATGCGTTCATTTATGCGCTCATTGAAAATCGATAGTCATGTTCATGTAGAAATGCTGGTCAACGACTGACGGCCGGATTTACACCACTTGTCTCCAAGGGTTTTGTGGGAAAGACTCACCACTTGTCTCCAAGGGTTTTGTGGGAGAGACAACCACTCATGCGCGCAGGAACGATTGAGAAGTTGGCCAAACCGGAGATGATTTTCAGAACGCAGGTACGATTACCAATCTGCTGGGCTTCTTTGGGCTAAAGAAAAAATGATCTAAGTCGCAAGGCAAAAATGGCCTAACCCTGCCACTCTTTAGCGAAGCCTCATCTAACATGTTAGCTGGAGGCCGTGTGCCCTCCCCATTGCCGTAATCCTTCACCTTCAGTCAACGACAATTCTGCATTGTCTTAGCACCACTGAGGGATCTGATCCGGATTGGATCGGATGGTGACCAAACAGTAGCAAGCAGCAAAAATGCCTGTTCATCAGTGAGATTGACCACTCAGTCATTCGCCAGACCAATCAATTTTCGTCTCATAGAGACCCCTTCCAAGCCTTTTGGACATCCCAGTTCAGTCCCCAACAGCGCTCAGTGACCATATCCAATCGCGAGGGGTCCTCTCCAGCTGTTAGGGCTCCTTCCCATTCCTTGACAGTCTCTCAACCTTCAAGGTCTTGCTAGCTCTGACATTGGCCTTCGGTATTCCTCACAATCATCGTTAGAACTAGGCATTCTTCTTAGCTCTCAGTGAGTTCTGTTAGCCCTCAAGGGCCCTCTCAAGCTGCTAGGGACTTTGCTATGCTAATACCAGGATATTCCAACATAAGACCTTATTAACATGATACAACTGGTTCTTGAACACAACAATTTCAGGCTAGACAAAACTACCCATTACATCCGGACCGACGGCACCTCAATTAGATCGCGTCTTGGGAAGAGTTACGCTTGCACGAATATGGGCCGCTGGGAAACAGCTTTACTAGCCACCGCACTGGTCAAGCCATTGATTTTTCATAGATTCATCGGCGACATATTCGGTATCTTTGCCGGAGACATAGATCAGCTACAGCGGTTCCACCAATTTGCTTACACCATTCACTCGAAGATCAAGGTCGACTTGAGATACTCTGGTGAGAGTATTGACTTTCTGGATGTCCGCATTAGCCAACACAACGGCAAATTTTCAACGGAAGTGTTTCCAAAATCAAATGATACAAACATACATGCGGTATGATTCTGACCATCCGAAATCAGGGAAGGATCTCATTCCATTCGGATTTCTGACTGGTAACCCGTGGCAAACGGATGTGCAGCACGCACCACTCGTACGCCCAGAATGAAAACATAATCAGAGACCGCCTATTACAAGGATAGGTGGTATTTAATCAGAGACCACCTATTACACTGGTAACCGCTCAAGGTAGTTGATATACAGATACACAAGGTCAATCAAATTAACAGAGACCCATTAGTAGTGAAAAGGTCTCAACGTAAATCTACGGCTAGATGGTCCCCATGACCACTAATTTGTCCAGATATCTCCTCGACATCCAACAGATACTGATGGACAAACACCACATCGTACATCGGTCAGAACACCTACAATGCTTTTTCACAGTCGACACTATGCTAGCCTACAGCAGGGGAACAAACCTAGCTGATAAATTGGTGCATGGCAAGACAAGAAGGGTAATGTACAGGACTCAAAGCAGGTCACAAAATTGTGGAAATAATTGTTGCGTGTGCCGCGTCATGTGTCAGGAAGTTGAAGCCCGAGGAAAAAAAGTAGGAAGACCTGCTATAGGCTGTGAGTCTTCCAATGTCGTGCATGTCGTGTCCTGCAAAAAGGGTGGTAATGTTTGTTATGTGGGAGAAACAAGGAACAAATTGTATGTCAGGGTCCAAAATAACTTGTTGTCCATTCGGTGCGGAAGAGGAAAGCTACCAGTGAGTACACTTCAACAGACCAGGTCACCAGACCGATGATTTCCGGATAGTTGGGCCAGAAAGTGTTGGGAATGAAAATGTATGTATAAATGGCAACGGGAAAACAGATGGATCGGCATATTGGAAACAGAGACGAAAGTAAAGGGACTTAATCGGAGAAAATAAGAATTTAGGAGGTGATATGGTGGATGTGTATGATGTGTATGATGTGTATGATGTGTACGATGTGTATGATGTTGTACTATGGCGGTGATGATTTGTCGGGACCGCTTCCGTAATCTTGCTTCTGTTATGTCGTTAATTTTCGCATGGACACTGTATTCTCCTTTACATATATTTTACCACGCGTGTTGGCATGTGAAGTTTTCATCTGAGATTCGCCTGTTATATTATTCGATGCGTGGTTAGTTAGTTGTGCCTAATCGGAGGTGTTCAGGACGGCTTTGATCGACACCCGACTTTCAGCTTAGCATGATTTGTTGTATTATTCAGTGTGGCGAACACATGGCGCAACGTGAATGCACTGAAGAAAGTACGATGTTGTACTGAAACTGTCTGCAGATTTAATATGAATATTGTTAGGCCACGCATAGTTTCATCAGTTTATATATATATATATATATATATATATATATATATATATATATATATATATATAAATATATGTATATATACATCAGAGAATATATATTTTACATCAGAGCAAATGCATTCATCATATTGAAAATGACAATACATTTTATGTTCTTTGTCCTTGGAAAATGATTGGTTATCAGGCAAATTGCATAACACTCTTATGCATATACTTGCATAACCACTAATTAGTCGTCAAGTAGACAACCCGATTTACAAGCAACTTGACGCATACATTTTCCTGATTTGGATTATTTTCAATGAACTATCCCCCATGTTGCCATTTTATTTGGTTTGAATAAGTTATGGAATATCTGAGCAGCATTAACTCCCTTCAACAAGTGATTGTGTACCCGACCCTTGACGCTGTCGATGGTGGGAAGTAGTCAGGCTGAGCAGTGGCAAACTTTGCACATAATTCCTCAACTATCGACTACCCTATAGAACACAGAACTGGAGCGCTGCTGACCTCGGGAATAGACTGTGGTGCCTGACAGAACAGGATTGGCTCTCTGTGTGACTGGAGCATAGCGGACATGACGCACATGCAGTTGATGCGCCCTTAAACCCCAATAACAACAACAACGGGTATAGACTGCGCCGCCCAGCGCGACAGGGTTGGTCTTCCCAATAACAACAGCAACAGAGGGTATAGACTGCCTCCCCCCCCCCCAGCGCGACAGGGTTGGTCTTCCCAATAACAACAGCAACAGAGGGTATAGACTGCCTCCCCCCCTCCCCCCACCCCCAACGCGACAGGGTTGGTCTTCCCAATAACAATAGCAACAGAGGGTATAGACTGCCTCCCCCCCTCCCCAACGCGACAGGGTTGGTCTTCCTAATAACAACAATAACAGAGTGTATAGACTGCCTCCACCCACACCCCCAACGCGACAGGGTGGTCTTCCCAATAACAACAGTAGCAGAGGGTATAGACTGCCTCCCCCCCACAATGCGACAGGGTTGGTCTTCGGTGTGGGAAGTGACTGATGTGCGACAGGCCTGCATGAAGTATATGTCTCCAAGTGGGGCAGGTCTGGTACGGGGCATCCGTGAAGGGCAAAGTAAGGAACAAGAACCTCGAGTTCTTTTCCGACGCATTCAGCTTGCTTACTCTCCAGGGTAGCGCCATTCGTTTGCGCCAAATGCTCGGGAGGAAGGAGGGAAGGAGGAGCCAGAATCCGAGCGATCGCCGAGCCTCGATCCCGTAAACCGGCGGATACCGTCGTTAAAAGACGACCATACAGACTACTACACCAATCGAAAATATGGGCCCACTTATTGCCTTTATGTGTTGTTCCTCCAAATAATTTTCGGAAACCTACATTTATGCAAAGTTGTTGATATATATATATATATATATATATATATACATATGTATATGCATTATATATATATATATATATAATATATATATACATGTATGTATATATATATATATATATATATATATATATATATATATATATATATATATATATATATATATATATATATATATATATATATATATATATATATATATATATATATATATATATATATATATATATATATATATATATATATATATATATATATATATATATATATATATATATATATATATATATATATATATATATATAAATATATACATATATATAAATATATATATATATATATATATATATATATATATATATATATATATATATATATATGTATATATATATATATATGCATACAACAGACAAAGCTACCTACTGCACGTACGAGTGATATCACCAGCACCTAATTCCGCCGGAAAACAAATTATATAACAAAAGCCCAAGGAGCGGAGGCCTGGGTATACGGCTCAGCTGTCAGCAGAGTCATTGTATGCTCCGTGTCGGCAGGTCTACCTGAGAGGGAGCGTGTGCGGCGCCAGGTGCTGTGTGAGCCAGAGGTGCAGGAGTCGGTGGAGGACATGCGCGAGCGGCTGCGGCTCATGAAGACCATCGTCAACGACACCCGCGACGTGATGAACGTCGGCGGCACCGGCGGCGCTGCACACACTGGCGTCGCCATGGACGGCGCCATGATGGGCGCCATCTTCACCGTGATACTGGCCGTCATCCTGGGCGCCTCGGTGTACGCCTTCCAGAACCTCTACTACGCCGTCATGAAGCGGTTCGGGGGATAGTGGCGCGGTGCCGAGCTCACCTGGAATGACCTGGGCTGACCTGAGCGGAGCTGACCTACTGAGCTGACCTGGGCCGGTTGGACTGGAATGACATATGCAGAGGTCGCCAGAGCCACTTGGCGTGATCAAGAAACCTGGGGAACGACCCGTCGCGTTGCAATGCGGGAGCCGAGGGCCGGGGGTCACGTGTTGGAAGAAGAGCAGGCGTCTGACAGAGGTGCATGTGCTTGACTGCGATGTGGCCAGTTACCAAATTACACCATCAGCAGTGATGCGGCTGACGGCATTAATTTGGGCGGCGATTGCAAGCGACGCTGCATGTGGTTCAGCCATGAAAATACCTGTTCCACCTTCATCTAGTGACATCCAACGTGCTTCCTTCACCCACACTCAGCTTTACCCAGTAGCGTATTAGATAATGTAACTGGATGAGGCGGTGGACAGGGGTGCCATAGCGTAGCCTGTCTTGGTAAGGTCTGAAGTAGAAAGGAGTAGATTTCGCTCGTTGAACCCACTAAACACCTGTCGAAAGTTTGTGCTGGGGCTCAAATTGGAGGGTTAATTGTGGCCTTTATACCGCGCAATTATTCCGCTGCCAGCATGTGGCAACAGGTATGGGTGCAGAATGCGATGGGAGAGGTCTGGCGGATGCCACATCACTTCTCGTGAAAAACGTGCCCTCTTAGGATTCATATGTTTTTCGCGCTGTCATTCTGGCCGCTTTACCGCATCGCATGTATCATGATTCTGGGTACAGAACACATAACAATGATCACGTGTGACAGCAAGCCCCAATATACTGACATACTCAAAGGCGACCCAAGCCGGTCATTTGCGGGGAGGAGGAGGCGTAAGGGTGAGGAGGGAGGGGCGGCCTTCGAGAGTAGCAAAGCGCTTGGGCCAACCAGGAGAAAATGTATCCAATTCCCGGGACTTCTGGAGCTTGGAACCATACGAGAAAAACAGCAGTGCTAACTCATATTTTTACCACAATGTGTATCCAAAGTTCAGAAAAATAAATCCCAGGAAATTGCATTTGTCTTAAATATGGTCATTTAGGGGGCGCGTGGTCCCGATTATCCCCTTGTGCACACCCATGTCCCTACGTCCCTAAGTCGTTCTGGCGCCACCCCTTCTCTGCAGCCAGACTTTATCCGAAGTATTCCCGACATGGCCGAAAGGAAATGTGATACCAATATAAGGATGTCGTCTTTCTTGCCCAGTATCCCCATTATCCCCCTGTGCCCACCCATGTCCCTACGTCCCTAAGTCGTTCTGGCGCCACCACTTCTCTGCAGCCAGACTTTATCCGAAGTATTCCTGACATGGCCGAAAGGAAATGTGATACCACATATAAGGATGTCGTCTTTCTTGCCAAACTATTGTAGTTCACCAATGTGCATGCAGAGTAGACGTTTTTCTGATTCTTTATAATCTATAACATGGCGAACTACAGCATAGGTGCAGCCATAATGCCAACGATGTGCCAGTGTGAATGAATACCTGTTCAAGGCAGTCGTGAGGCAAAGGCTCGCATGCGCCGCATGCTACGGCCCGATAATTTGCAAGACTAAGGAATTAATGTACTTCGTATCCGAACAATACAATACGATTGAAGCACAAAGAAGCAAACATTGTATTTCTGTCCCAGTGTTGTGCAAGAATCCCAGCAATGCAATACAATACTCTTCCTCATGTCAAAATGATTCGCAAGTGGGAAGGTGAACTTTGAACTTTGTGGGCTCGGAACTTTGTCATCTGTGAAAATTGTGATTCAATTATTTAGCCCTCGCCCGATCGTGGAGGGGGGGGGGGGGCTGATTTCCTGCCCTTTGTGGTTCTTCCGGGGCAGTGCAAAAACGGCACTAGGCAGTGTACTTAAGCTTAGCACACATTTTCCTACAGCAATTTCGCATGTTTTAAAAAGGTGGAGATGGTCATTCAAGGTAACTGATCACGGCACGATATGTCATGTCACATAAAAATAAGTATGAAAAGATGTCACGCGATTCCGACCACAGATCTTTACATGCAATTATCATGGATTGCCTACCTCAACAGAACAAAACTGATATCTCGTACTTTACGGAACTTTTGTTTGATTACGTCATGTTTTGTCATTGTCTTTTAGAGCAAACATCACAAATCTCGTCCAAATCGTGCATTTTACTACATAACCAAGTTCACTAGAAGTAACATGTCTGGGTGTAAATAAAAAGAATGATTCGAATCATTCCGAACTTAGTTATATTTCAGCAATGTAAGTTTTTTTTCACGATAATTGCATGCATGTTTTCCTTCTGACGCAAAAACACTCGATTTTCGACATCGCCAAAAAATACCCTGAAGATCTAGGAAATACTGAAGGTAGACGCGCAAAATTTAGAGGGTGCATAACGGCTGTAGTGAACTGACCGTAGTATACATTGCATGACCCTATGCCAATACCTTCTGGACCAAATGAGGTGGAGACCGATAGGCACACGACACCGACGGAACCTTTGTGACCTTGAACGCTCGGCGACTGGGCGGCCAGCCGGCGGGCGGCCAGCCGGCTGGCGGCTGGAAGACAGCGGGCGGCTGGAAGACGGTTGGCGGCCGGTCGGTCGAATTTGTCATCCCGCGGTCAGTGGTCAGGCGTCGCCACGGCTTTTTACCAGGTGGCGTCTAACCCACCAGGACCAAGTCATAAACGACTCCAATTGTTTTTTGTTGTTTTTTTTTCAGAAACCAGTTATGGCAAAAATACGTAACATTTTGAGAACTTGGTTATTTATAGCACAGAAGCTTTTGAGAGGCCCAAAATATTAGTTCATTCACTATCGATTTCCATGCAAAATCATGAACTTCAAGACAGTGGTATATTATCAACTGTTACTCCCACTGGATGGTGTAATCCTGTCTCATGGGGTGCGAGCCAATGGGTATTTGACAGCATGGAAAAAATGCCCAAAATCACCAAGGAATTGTTTAACTTGACAAACAGGTTGAACATCATCCTGTGGTGGTGCACGCTCAGTCCTCACTGTCTGCTTACAATGCACTGATAGATCATGGTCTCTATATTCACTGTACACGGTCTGGCTATGCACGCTGTTGTCTCGAGCCTTGCTCTGACGCGACTGGCCCCGTCGGGGCGAACAGTCGGGAGTAAGTCGCGCGTCCGTGGTGCCATAACCATAAACCACGGTCCGCGCTCCGCACATGCGACACACGCACAACACATCCTTAAATATGGATTGCTCACAAACTTTCCTTCACATCTCAGATTACAAAGTGTTAATCCATCCCTGATTCTGAGCAATGCTGTGAGTGCTTCAGATAAGGATGTGCATATACGCACCTCGCTTCCATAGCAATGCAGATTAACACATGTGGCAGGAAATTGAAGCAATTATACATATATGGATGACCTGCAGCTGTTGCCTTGTTACAGTGAAATAAATGGGAAAATAGCGCAGCTCACTCAGTATTTTGTTCCGTCAAAGAGCCTCTGTACACATAGCTGAAATTATCGTCCTGCTTGGAACCCGTATGTACTAAGGTAACGTTTTCTTTCTTTTTTATTGCACTTTGCATCCACGATTTTCGAAGTTTTAATCAACCAGAAAATGACAGGGGCTTCAGAGGAGGTCATCAAACATCTTTAAAATCGGAGGTCTTATCAGAGAAAAGGCGTGCGAGTTATTCGAAAATCGCTTTGGTTTCACAGCTGTACGCATTTTATCGACCGTTTATACGAAACATGTGAGACAGCTCACTGGTTCGTCAGGGACAGCGTCAGCATTTTTGTCACCTCCGGACAAATTTCGGTACCTACAATAGCTAGGCCGCTATTGGTATGTATATCATTTTCCACGCCATCGCCAATGGTGGCTGACTCTCAGAGCCTCACAGGAGTGCCAATGGGCTAGTCAGTCTACGTTGTGCCGTTATTACGACGTTATGCCGGTGTTTGGGCCGTAGGACGCGACTGGCAAACGTGGGCACGGCGCACGCAAATTGCGCCGCTGCGCCGCTGCGCCGGCGCGAATTCTTTTGAAAAAAAAACGGCGCAACGGCGCGCGGCGCAAGTCAAAAATCCGCCCCGCTATCCGCGCCGTTGCCCAGCTTTAGCGAGCGATAAAAGACGACCTAAGAATCCGACGCGGCAAACACATATGTACCTGACTACCTGTTACGTGTAGTATTATAAGTAATTATACTAACCATATACATTAGTAAAAGTAACTACCTGTAAAGTTCCATATACATTACTAAAACTTTTAGTAACCTTTAAAACATTTAAACCTTTAAAACCTTATGGTAGCGTTCTGACTTTATAGGGTAATCTGAAAGGTCTCAGACTGAGACAGACTCAGACATTGCATTTATTGCATTTTTTTTAGATGAGTAGAGACAGAAACTCAGACTCAGTGGGCGGGCCCAATCTGGCTAAATTTACCGCCGGCAGAGCAATATAGCTCACGGGCCATATTTTAATCTTTAATGTGAATATAGGTAACTGTGATGCCAATTATAAGTTGTATTTTCAATAAAAATGACTTTTTTATAGCCTAAAACTGGTTTTTTGGGGGCTAAATGGGTAGAAACTTTTGCACTGCACATAGTTTTTGTGTAGGCATACTTAATTAATAGCGGCGCGCGGCGCAGCGGCGCAGCGGCGCGGGCCGCAACTGCAGGGGCCAAAAATAGCGGCGCAGTGGCGCGGGCGCAGGTGGGCATCGCCGCCGGCGCAGGGGCGCGGGCGCTGACGCAAGTACCAAAATTCAGCGGTGCGCCCACCTTTGGCGACTAGGACTGTGTGATACTCCGTTCTTCAGCACGGACGGAAATATTAATAGGCCACGCGTTCAGTCCCGGGTGGCGCAACGACAATGAAGGCGAACAACGACCAGCACGTCACCCGACCTCGGCCCCAGTACGGAGCTGACCCTTGGGTCAACATACAGTAGGGTGCCGCCGAACCTTGACACCGCGCTGACCAAGTCTGTTGTAACGCTACAGGGTGCTACTGTGTTATGTTCTGTCACGACGCATTCACATAATGAACGATTGGCATCGCTGGCTGCTCACATCGATCCAACGTGGACGGTGGTATCGCATCAGAGACAACAGAGCTCAGCAGCAGCAGCCTTTCTGTCGGTGTGCATGAGCCGACTTAAGGGCAGCTTGCTTATATCCCTTGTGAACACTGGCGGATCCAGGGGGGGCCATTCCGGCCATGCCCCCCCAAGCGCTTCAAAGGGGGGCCATAGTATCTTTGCCCCCCCCAACCAACGAAAGTAAACTGAATTAAAATGCAGTAATCTTTGCTGAGGTAAAAAAATAGCGTTCCGGGTGAAATAATCTCCAATTTTACAGGTATTTTTTACTAATTTTTTGGAAGCACAATATGGTAGCATAGTAGATTCTGACATATCGAGGGTTATATGCTGTTGAAGTTCTGCTTACAGCAAGAGATGACGAAATCAGCAGTTTCATTATTCCTTCGTCAGATAGGTTCATGAAGTTTGTTTAGCCAGTAACGGGCAAGTGGACCCAGTGAGCCAGATTTCGAAAGCGGAATTTGAACAGGATGTTTTGTGCGAGTGACCAGTTGAGCTCAGTTGAGCAGCATGTTTCGTATGTTGGTGTTGGGGTTGCTAAGATGAACAGACAGGCTACATTGACTGATTTTTTTCAAGAAGAATAGCAACAGGAGGTATGTATTTACACTGGCGGATCCAGGGAGGAGCCATTCCGGCCATGGCCCACCCGAAGCGCTTAAAAAGGGGGCCATGGTGCCTTTTGGCCCCCCCGAAACCAACAGAAGTCAACTAAATTAAAATGCAGTAACCTTTGGCGAGGTTAAAAAGTAGCGTCTGGATGAAAGAATCTCCAATTTTAAATTTTAAAAAAAATTGTTTGGAAGCCAGTTTGGTAGCATAGTAGATTCTAACACACATCGAGGGCTCCATGCTCTAAGTTCTGCTTACAGCAAGAGTTGACAAAATCGGATCCGCCAGTGTGTACACGTGCATGAACGTTGACGTGGTACAAGACGTTGAACGAGAACGTGAACGTTTTGGTAAGCAAGAACAAAAATCCGGTAACATAGAAACGGTGGAGGTAGGCTGGGGCCCCTACACAGGAAACTATGTTGTCAATTATTATTTTTTTCTTCAGATGGGCCCCTTTGCCAAATAGTGGTCGAAATCCGGTGCTTTTAACCAAAAATAGCGGGAGAAGGGGCACCCTCCAAATCCGTTCGACTCCTCCCCTGATGTAATTCCTAGGTACGCCACTGGGGGAGGGGGAGGGGAGGGGCTGATGCCGAAGACCGAAAGTTGCCCCCCCCCCCAAACCGGTGGGCTAGATCCGCCAGTGCTTGTGAAGCAGAATCAGTTGACGTCCGCTCACTCGTCCGTCTCAGACGGTTGTGCAGCACACCAGGACCAGCGTCCACTGTCCATCGTTACGCTAGGCCCAATATTTCCACAACCATGGGCGTAGCCACGGATTTGAAATGGGGGGGGGGACAAACCAGGGGCTCGGGAATTTTGGCAGGTGCCCCACCCCCAGGAGCAGGAGAGGTGCCTCTGGGCAGGAGAGGTGCCCCACCCCCACCCCACCTCAAATAAAAATCCCCGGATTTCAGCCTTCATTTTCAATGTTTGGTTTGGATTCAATCTGATATTTCGGGGACAAAAATGTTGCGTCAAAATTAGCAAATGTCACTGCTTATCATTGCCTATGTACACCTAGGTTTATGCTGTATGTGCTGGGCCCGATTTCACGATCTCCGTAGAGCAATGCTGTAATTACGTTAAGCGTTGCCCTCTTGTACCGGAAAACAGAAAATATTAGACGCTGGGTTTTGTTGTAGGAAATGTGGACTTACACGGATCTTGCCTTCCTGTTCCTGTTCCTTCTTGTTCCTGTTCCTGTTTTACGGGAACACATTTTAATCCAATAACAGCCCGGGGCGTATATAGGGTAATAGCACCGGGGGCATGTGCCCCCCCCATGGTAGGTGGCATTCCTCCGGCCGGGAAAAGGCACCCCTCCAAGAAGGTTTGAGTGCACCCTCTCCAGAGTTTCCAGCCCGAGGCGCACATCTGAGAGAAAAAGCACCCCCTTGGAAGGAAAAGCGCCCCTCAGGGAAGGCCCGAATGCACCCCTCCATCTACTTTTTTCAGCCAGAAGCGCCTCTCCAGCTACTTTCGTGGTGTCGCCCCTCCAATGAAGTGACGTCCCTCTAGGCAATTGCTCCCGATGACAATTTCTGGATCCACCCCTGATTACAAGCTCTCTCGTGGTTATGAACCCCTGCTGGTCATAAAGTTGTGCTTTTTTGACAACTCGTTGAACCATTGATAATAAAGCTGACGACGTGAAAAATAACTATTTCAAAGATGTTTGCATATTTTATATGTCCGGAACAGCAATGTGGGGGTGCAAATTAAAGACAAGCAATGAGAGTGTCGTCGGAACAAGTTATGGCGGATTTCTTGGTGAGCTACTGGCCAAATTGGATATGGGTGCCTGCTATCCAGTGGCGTCGCCACGAAATTCTTCCAGGGGGGGCAATATTGATAGGGGGCCTCCTGCCCCCGAAAGGGGGCCTCCACTGTGTTAGGGCCTCCTATTGCTTTTTTAGGCTCTTGGTATGGTTCCAGAATGGGGAACATGGCTTCATATTGATGTCTTGTTTGTTCTTGGTATGGTGCATCATTTACGCAAAGCGGAATAGCAAGAATCTTTTTTTTCCGCTGAGAACTGAGCCATACCAGGGTATAAATAAGCAAACGCACTGGCGGATCTAGCCCACCGGTTTGGGGGGGGGCCAACTTTCGGTTTTCGGCGTCAGCCCCCCCCCCCCCCCCCCTCCCCCTCCCCCAGTGGCGTACTTAGGAATGGCATCAGAGGAGGGGTCGAAGGGATTTGGAGGGTGCCCATTCTCCCACTACTTTTGGTTAAAAGCATCGGATTTCTTCCACTATTTGTCAAGTGGACCCATTTTTTACAATAATAATTAACGACAACATAATTTCCTGTGTAGGGGCCCCAGCCTACCTCCACCGCTTCTAAGTTACGGGATTTGTGTTCTTGTTTACCAAAACGTTCATGTTCACGTTCAACGTCTTGTACCACGTCAACGTTCGTGCACGTGTACACACTGGCAGATCCGATTTTGTCAACTCTTGCTGTAAGCAGAACTTGAACAGCATAGAACCCTCGATGCGTGTCAGAATGTACTATGCTACCATATTGGCTTCTAAACAATTATAAGAATACCTTTAAAATTGGAGATACTTTCATCCAGACGATATTTTTTAACCTCGGCAAAGGTTACTGCATTTTCATTCAGTTTACTTCTGTTGGTTTCGGGAGGCCAAAAGACCCTTTTAAGCGCTTCGGGGGAGCCATGGCCGGAATGGCCCCTCCCTGGATCCGCTAGTGAATGTAGCCTGTCTCTTCATCTTAGCAACCCCAACACCAACATACGAAACATGCTGCTCAACTGGGCTCAACTGGTCACTCGCACAAAACATCCTGTTCAAATTCCGCTTTCGAAATTTGGCTCACTGGGTCCGCTTGCCCGTTACTGGCTAAACAAACTTCATGAACCTATCTGACGAAGGAATAATGAAACTGCTGATTTCGTCATCTCTTGCTGTAAGCAGAACTTCAACAGCATAAAACCCTCGATGCGTCAGAATCTACTATGCTACCATATTGGACTTCCAAACAATCATAACAAAATACCTTTAAAATTGGAGATTATTTCACTCGGAAAGCTATTTTTTAACCTCAGCAAAGGCTACTGCATTTTAATTTAGTTTACTTTTATTGGTTGGAGGGGGGGGGGGGGCAAAAGACACTATGGCCCCCCCTTTGAAGCGCTTGGGGGGGCATGGCCGGAATGCCCCCCCCCCTGGATCCGCCAGTGCCAGTGACGTACCTATATTTGCGTCAAAGGGAGGGGGGCAAACGTATTTGGAGGGGTCCACCTACTCAATAAAAAGTCTTCCGATTTCGACCACTATTTTGTCAAAGGGGACCTTTTTATATAAAACAATTAGTGACCAACTAAATTATCCTGTCGAGGGGCCTAATCTACCACTATCGTTTCTGATTCGTCGGATTTCAACCCTGGCTCCCCCATCCTGTTCGAATGTATTCTTTTGGTATCCCTTGATAAGTCACCTTGCACTGCTGAAATTGCACCTACACAGATCACTTTAAAATGTAAAATTTACCAATTTCAGACATTCCAGTTCATAGTGCCCGGTCGCCACGACGCCAACGTTAGTGCATGTGCACACCCATCTTGCGCATTCGGCGCATTCGCCACACTTCGTGCGATGCTACGGATTCTGCTGGGCCTCCTACGCTTTGCTAATTGCTGCCACATGATAGACTTGCGCCTTATCTGACGTGTTGAAATGCTTTGTATGGGCGTTCGCTGCGAAAATTCGATTAATTAAATTCGATCATTAGTTTCCTACTTCTCATATTTTATGATGAAGAAATGCGGATACCCGCTGAGCTTTGATGCACCTCATATCTTTGATTAAACATGCTTCCAGGTTGGCTACCGAACCGAGGCCCAGCCTGAGTGTACTTCTTTGGACCCGTTTCGTATTTCTTCGTCTACGGATATGTCTTAGGGCTCCAATCCATTTTTGTTCGAGGCCCAATGCATTTTCGAAACCCCTGCTCGTTTTAGGGTTTGTTGCTTCTTTGTGCACCGATGATTTTTCTTAGTTCTCGTGGCTCTTTCAATGATCTCAATGTATTTATTTAGTGCCCGGTATTTTTGTTCGTTCTGGGACCATGTTGCTTATTGCGACCCCAGCCTCTTTTCAGGCCCTTGTGCGGTCGCATGGCCCCTGTGTACCTTGAGAGCTTCCGGTGTTTTTTTGTGTGTTTTTTTAGAGTTCCCGCTATATTTATTTATGGCTGCAACGCATGTTTTAGGGCCCTGTCACTTTTGCGAGACTGCGCTTTGGAGGGCCAGTTACATTTTCGGTCCCCGTTGTGCTCTTAGGGTCCCGCTGTGTTTATTTGGGGCTTCTGACGCACATTTGTGGGGCCCAGTACGATTTTGGGTCTTCGGTGCGATATTTCTGGGTCTTAGCGCAACTTATCGCGCCCAGGCGCGTGGTTCCGGGGACCCAACGCCAGTTATCTGGGGTCAACGCAATTTTTGTGGACCTCTTCTGAATTTTCTTTAAATTCCGAATCTCGGCCTGATTTTTCGAGTCCCTGGCGCCATGTTTTTCCATCTCACCTCGATTTTCTTCGAGCTCCGGTATGTTTTTCGATGCCGTACGCGATTTTTCAAGGCATCTGATGATATGTTCGGTGCTCCAGAACCATTTTCCTGACCCCGACTTTTTTGGAATCCCTCCTTATTTTGGAGGGCTCCGGCTTTCTTTTTCGGATACCGATGCGACTTTGGGGGTCACACGGTGCTTATGTGGAGCCCTAGTCGCCAATTGTTGGTAGCCCCGACGTGAATTTTTGATGCCCAGACCAAATTTGTGGTACTACCGATGGGAATTATGGGTCCGAGCGTGATATTTGGTGGGACCGGTTCGAGTTTGCGGGGCGCGTTGTACTTAGCTGTGGCCCCAACGCGATCTTGGCGGTTCCTGTTGCAGATTTTCGGGCCTCGGAGCGAGTTTTCTGGGGCCCGCCGCATTTACTTTGAGCCCCGACGCGAATTCTGGTGGACCGACGCGATTTTTGTTGGCCCCAGCGCGACTTTTGGGGGCCTCGGCTCGATTCTTGGGAGCATATCCCTCTTAGGAGGGAGGGGGCATTTGCCCCTTTGATATGCCACTGCGGCCACCGAAGGAGTTTTTTGTTCAGCCGATGGCACCTTTCGGAGTATAAAAGCCCTCCGGGTAATTTTTGCCGGAACTGTTCTTAATTTTCCGGTGCTGGGGTCCATTCGACCGAGTCTCGGTGTGAACATTTGGACATCGAGTTCTATTTTTTTAAAGGTCTTGATGTGATATATTTGATGTGATAGCCTCCTTGACAATCCTGTAGGCCTCCTTTGCAATCCAGGGGGCCTCCTTGATAATCCTGTGGGCCTCCTTTGCAATCCTGGAGGCCTCCTTGACAATCATGTGGGCCTCCTTTGCAATCCTGGGGGCCTCCTTTGTAATCCTGTGGGCCTCCTTTGCAATCCTGGGGGCCTCCTTTGCAATCCTGGGGTCTCCTTTGTAATCACGGGAGCCTCCTTTGCAATCCTGGGGGCTTCCTTTGCAATCCTGGAGGCCTCCTTTGCGATCTTGGGGTCTCCTTTGCAATCCTGGGGCCTCCTTTGCAATCATGTGGGCCTCTTTTGCAATCCTGGGGGCCTCCTTGATAATCCTGTGGGCCTCTTTTGCAATCCTGGTGCCTCCTTTGTAATCCTGTGGGCCTCCTTTGCAATCCTGGGGGCCTCCTTTACAATCCTGGGGGCCTCCTTTGCAATCCTGGGGGGCCTCCTTCGCTAGCCTGGAGGCATCCTTCGCAATCCTGGGGGTCTCCTTTGGAATCCTGGGGGCCTCCTTTGCAATCATGGGGTCTCCTTTGTAATCACGGGAGCCTCCTTTGCAATCCTGTGGGCTTCCTTTGCAATCCTGGAGGCCTCCTTTGCAATCCTGGGGGCCTCCTTGATAATCCTGTGGGCCTCCTTTGCAATCCTGGTGCCTCCTTTGTAATCCTGTGGGCCTCCTTTGCAATCCTGGGGGACTCCTTTGCAATCATGGGGTCTCCTTTGCAATCCTGGGGGCTTCCTTCGCGAGCCTGGAGGAATCCTTCGCTAGCCTGGAGGCATCCTTCGCAATCCTGGGGTCTACTTTGCAATCATGGGGCCTCCTTTGCAATCATGGGGCCTCCTTTGCAATCCTGAGGGCCTCCTTTGCGATCCTGGAGACCTTTGCAATCCTGGGGGCCTCCTTTGCAATCCTGGGGGCCTCCTTTGTAATCCTGGAGGCCTCCTTTGCAATCCTGGAGGCCTCCTTTCCAATCCTGGGGGCCTCCTTTGCAATCCTGGGGGCCTCCTTTGCAATCCTGGGGGCCTCCTTCGTAATCACGGGGGCCTCCTTTGCAATCCTTGGGGCCTCCTTTGCAATCCTGGAGGCCTCCTTTGCAATCCTGTGGGTCTCCTTTACAATCCTGGGGGCCTCCTCTGTAATCACGGGGGCCTCGTTTTCAATCATGGGGGCCTCCTTTGCATTCCTGGGGCCTCCGTGCCAATTGTTGGCACTCTCTTGATTTCTGGGGCCTGCTATCTTCTCCTAGGTGACTCCTTCTTCGAATTAGGGGCCTCCTCTCACGTCTTGGAGGCCTCCTCTCACGTCTCGTCGGCCTTCTTGCTCACTTTTTTCCTGTGCATTTCCGGATAGGGGCCTCCTCAAATTTCAGGGGGGCGCCCCCCCCCCCAGTCTCACGACAGGGGGGTCGACTGTATACGGTTATCACTCCCTATATGAAAGCCGAAACATCGAACATTATGGTCAGAATATAGCCCTATGTGTGGTGCCAGCATGTTACTGGATTACACCAAATATTTAGCGAACAATACAAATAGGCTCCAACATTATAACTACGAGACAAAAGTAAGAGAGGAAAAAAATAAACTTCAGCATCAATTTCCAACCACAAAATAGAATGTTGCTATACGAACATAGATCAGAGCTTTTCACTTTATCGCATGACGTATAACAAGACTTAACGTGTGACTGCATTGTGCAGAAACTTCACCACTGCTGAACTGATTAAACTGAGGTGCTTTAGATGTGCGCACATATACTCAGTCAAACATGAGTAATTCTTCCCTTGAAAGTTCGGAAAAATGATCTGGCCTGGTGGTCGCTCAAACATAAAAAGCAGTTACTTCGCATAACAAGAGCTATCTATCCCAAGATATAAAGGGACAATCCGACACGGCGTGAGTAAACCAGAACCAACTCGCAATGCACACGAATTGCACAGGCAATCACTAGAGGCAGGTTATAATTTAATTATGGGTAACCAGTTCTCGCAGGTGAAATGTACATTTCCGGTAACCGGACAAATGTACATCAAGCAAAAGTACGTATGGCAGATGTACGTAGACAAATATATGTAAACAAATGCACGAAGCGAAAATGTACGTGAACGTAAAAGTATGTAAACGCAAATGCATGTAAACGTAAATGTACGTATGATCCAATGTACGCACTTTTACGCATATTTACCTTTGCGTTTACGTACATTTGGTTAGGTACATATGCCAGACGTGCATTTTCTCGAATGTGCATTTCCTATTACGTGCATTTACCATGAGTACATTTGTCATATGCACTTTTGTGCTAAGGCATATCTGTGCTTACGTACATTTACCATACTTACTGTTCTGCACATGTACATTTGCCTACATGCATTTGCACCTTTGATGCACACATACACATGTTTATGCACACATTCATGCACATTTGAAACACGTACATTTGAAGCACGTTCTTTTGAAACACGTACTTTTGAAAAACGTACATTTGAAACCCGCATATTTGAAACCCGTATATTTGGTTACATACATTTGCTTAAGTACATCTGTCGTACGTACACTTACATTTTGGTTACGTAAATTTGCATTTACACACATTTGCTCCCACGTACTTTTGGGTTTAAGTGCATTTGCGCTTACGTACCTTTACACTTATGCACATTTGCTATGTGCACGTATTTCCGTTTACGTGTGCTTGCGCATACATGCATTTGAGCTTACGTACTTTTGCGCTTACTTATATTTGTGCTTACGTACATTTGCGCATACGTACATATGCCATTACGTACATTTGCGCTTACGTACTTTTACGCTTACATACATTTGCGCATACGTACATTTGCGCTTACGTACATTTGTGCTTGCGAACTTTTGCGCTTACGTACCTTTGCGCTGACGCACTTTTGCGCTTATGCACTTTTGCGCTTACGTACATTTGACCTTACGTACATTTGCGCATACGTACATATGCCCTTACGTACATTTGCGCTTACATACTTTTGTGCTTACCTAAATTTGCGCTTGCGTACATTTTCACTTACGTACATTTACGCATACGTACATTTGCGCATACGTACATCTGCGCTTACATACATTTGCGCTTAGGTACATTTGCTTATGTACCTTTGCCATACGCGCATTTGCTCTTACGTACATTTGCCATACGTACATTTTCAATATGTACTTTTTCGCTTTCGTACGTCTGCGCTTACGTACATCTGCCATGCATACTTTTGCGCGTACGTACATTTGCTTACGTATATCTGCCATACGTACATTTGTCCTTACCTACATTTCTCCTAGACTCATTCCCATGCGCGGCACCCTCACGGCTTCGTGGCGCGAACCGGCGACTTGGACGCGCGACAGACCCTGCGCTTTCTTCGTTCCTTTCCCAGACAGCTGATCAATGGCGTCACCAGCGTATGTCTAGGCGGCATATTGCAGGCGGAAAATGCAAATATTGCGTGAGCAACACAGTGCAATGAACATTTTAAGCTAACCGTGAAATCGAATATAAATAGATCTGAACAGTATATTCGTGCTCCGCATCTGCCACTGCGCAGCATATCTGTTTCCCACGGGACGACGGCCAGGGTTGCCCAGCTCTGGAAAGCTTACAATGCCGGCGCGCGGGCACGCTTCTTGCTGTAGCTGCGGTTGCTGTGCTGTTGCTCTTTCCATTGCCGTAAAGTGGAACGTAATATCTGTTTGCTTGGTCGTTAGGCGGTGGGCCCTTATTCGTGTTTTATTCTTGTGTATTACCTTTTTATCCTTTAATCCCTTCTTCGTGTGTATTCGTGTTCAGTTGTGTTACACACCTACCGCCCTCATATGTGCATGAGTGTTCTTCATGCCTACGATGTGCTCTGCGCATGACTACATTGCATTGTGTATTGTGTATCTTGTATTCTGACCATTACATGTCTGATGAGCCTATTTCACGCAATATTCACCTACGTTTCCTTTTGATTTGAAGCGTGTCTCCAGAAAGAATGGGAAGTGCTGTAATTCAAATTGGATATATCCTCACATAATATTTATGCTAGCATTGCATCTACGTGATTCGTACTGTCCTGAAGATGGTCAAGGCTGGTTGGAACGTTGACAAAGTAACATAACGTCAAATCATGATTTGCTCCACATCGATGCTGACTTCCCACACTATTTACATTATACCATCCGTATTAATCATTGCAACGCTTGTATATATTTTATATCATCTTACTGATCATCACAGACCGTGCGTTCGTTCAAAGACTAGACAGTTTGAATATGAAGAAGGTGAATGCGGTGGACACCGTCGCATTCAATTATGTTTATATATATATATATATATATATATATATATATATATATATATATATATATATATACATGTATATATATATATATATATATATATATATATATATATATATATATATATATATATATATATATATATATATATATATATATATATATATATATATATATATATATATATATATATATATCAATTCGTACATAATCATGTCACACCTTTTTACTTCCTTCCTGCCGTCGTACACTTTTGGGGGTCTGTATTTTTGGTATCACTATCTATTTACCGCCAGAATATGATCCCTGGATCTATTGGAAGAGAGTCTGATGATCTGGAGCCACTACGATGGTTTCATGATGGTTTCTCGTTGCCGTAACGTGTACATGATAGAACTTTCTCTTTTACTTGCTGCCGTCATTAACTTTCTGGCATCCCCATGTGGAAATACCCCAGAAAATGGTCCTTGAATCTATTGGAAGAGGGCCTGATGTTCTGGAGCCACTTCGATTGTTTCATCGTGGTTTCACGCCGTCCTAAAGTATACATAATGTGGTATAACTTTCTCTTTTACTTTCTGCCTTCATGGACTTTTTGGTATCCACATGTGGAAATACCGCCAGAAAACGGTCCCTGGATCTATTGGAAGAGACCCTGATTATCTGGAGCCACTGCGAAGGTTTCATGGTGGTTTCTTTGTGCCCTAACATATGCATAACATGGTATTACCTTCCCTTTTACTTTCTGCCGTCATGCACTTTTTGGTATCTCCATGTGGAAATACCGCCAGAATATGATCCCTGTATCTATTGGAAGAGATCCTGATGATCTGAAGCCACTGCGATGGTTTCATGGTGGTTTCTTGCTGCCCTAATATATGCATATTGTGATATAACCTTCTTTTTTACTTTCTGTTGTCATGCACTTTTGTATCCCTTGTTGAAATACCGTCAGAATATGATACCTGGATCTATGGGAATAGGTCCTGATGATCTGGAGCCTGTTTCATTGTGGTTTCACGCTGTCCTAAAGCATACATAATGTGGTATAACATTCTCTTTTACTTGCTGCCGTCATGCACTTTTTGTCATCCCCATGTGGAAATACCGCCAGAATATGATCCATGGATCTATGGGAAGAGGCCCTGATGATCTGGAGTCACTGCGATTGTTTCATGGTGGTTTCACGCTGTCATAACGTATACATAATGCGCTATTACCTTCTGTTTTACTTTCTGCTTTCATACACTTTTTGGTATCCCATGTGGAAATATCGTCAGAATATGATCCCTGGATCTGTTTGGAAGAGGTCCTGATGATCTTGAGCCACTGCGATTGTTTCCGCCAGAAAATGGTCTCTGGATCCATTAGAAGAGGTCCTGATGATCTGGAGCGACTGCGAAGGTTTAATGATGGTTTCTTTGTGCCCTAACATATACATAGTGTGATATTACCTTCTGTTTTACTCTCTGCCGTCATGCACTTTTTGGTATCACCATGTGGAAATGCCGTCAGAATATGATCCCTGGATCTATGGGAAGAGGTCCTGATGATCTGGAGCCCCTGCGATGAATTAATGGTGGTTTCACGCTGTCCTAACGTATACATAATGTGCTATAACATTCTGTTTTACTTTCTGCCTTCATACACTTTTTGGCATCCCCACGTCGAAATGCCGTCAGAATATGATCCCTGGATCTATTGAAAGAGGACCTGATGATCTGGAGGCACTTCGATTGTTTCATGGTGGTTTCACGCTGTCCTAAAGTATACATAATGTGGTATAACTTTCTCTTTTATTTGCTGCCGTCATCCACTTTTTGTCATCCCCATGTGGAAATACCGCCAGAATTTGATCCCTGGATCTATTGGAAGAGGCCCTGATGATCTGGAGCCACTGCGATGGTTTCATGGTGGTTTCACGCTGCCCTGAATCATATGTAATGTTGTAAAACCGTCCGGTTTCCCGATGGTCGAATAAGTCGTATCACTGTGACTGTTTGTGCCGTCATCAAAACGTTGCATCCATATACAGTTATATATTTAAACAGTGTGACATTCCTTGCCTATATGCGGCACATTCGGTTACATATCTAGTGTAAACAACGCTACGGCAGAAAGTAAAAGATTACCGGTACCTACGTCATCCATGAACGCAGAGTTGCATGCTTGTTACTCTTTGTAATGCTGGTGCAACACCATCCAAACACAAATATTTTGATTTCCCTTCAAATGCTTACCCAAAACTGATAGATGCCCATTCACTCACCGAAGCTAAAGAGACCTCTATAAGAGCCAAATGTTGCTCCATATATTAGAGTGGAACAAAAAGGCACCCATAAATAGGAGTGCAACAAAGGGAACACCTATTTATGTATATAGGTATTTGGTTTTGTCAATGCTTCAGTAATAATGTTGCTTCGACAGAGAACAGTGCATTAGGAACTCGGGAACAAGCTTCATTAAATTAACTCAAACTGGACAAAACGTCCAAATACAACCTAAAAAACGCCAGACCACATTTGGCAGCACATTCACGCCAGGTGCGATGCGACAATAACCGCACACTACCGCCACCACTACAGCACTACAGCAAGCGGAGACACAGCCGTACGATTTCGCCGCCAGGGTTTCGCTGGCTCCTCTAACGGACAACGGACAAACTATTTTTGTACTGTATGATCCTTGGACTAAATGAACTTTGGACGTTGCGAACGCTCCCTCTGAAGCCAGTTTTGTACGTTGTGATCGTTGTACGTTATGAACTTAGTACATTGTGAACGCGCCCTATCCAATACATTTTGGACTTTATTTCGATTTGTGTACGTTATGATCCTTGGACGTTGTGAGCTTTGTACGTTATTAACTTTGGCAGTAAATGAACCTTGTACGTTATGATATGGCCTCGTTTTTTCCATGCTTAGCACGTGTTTTAAGAAACCCTGCATATATTTAAATCTATCAAGTTCTCGCGTCGAAATGCGGCGTGCGGCGCAAGTTCTCGTCCCCTCTTTCCCTTCACCTGCCTTCTATATCGCACCCTTTGGCAGGTCCGATTTGGGCTCTGTGTTATCTGTCGCCCACTGATAAGCAAGCACGCCGGGAAAACATCCGTGGCCGGCCGGTCTGCCAGCCAGCCTGGTAGCCGGCGGACCAGCCGACGGCCGCTCAACGAGCAGTACACTGGTCTTCGGGGAAGCTGGCCATCAAAAAAGTCATTTGCCCCTCACAGACTTCACAAAGTGATACCCATGGCGATGGAGGATGTAGACAAAGGAGATGACGTGATGCGAGTGACTGGGCTGGGCGCCTTAATGCTTTATTTTTGGTCTCGATATTTTTAGTGTTCTATATTTTGCACATTAACCCTTTGCCTGCCGGAGTTCGTGAATCGAGGACCATTCTGCCCAACCCCAGCCTGCTGGAATCGAGTTACTTCTGTAATTGCTTCCACCCGTAGAGTGGGTGGGATTAGGCGGTTGGTCCACCCTGCGGTGGCCGGTGATCGAAAGATTAGCGGTACCATTTATGGCGGGCCTGACTTGTGCGGTCAGAAATCCATCCCATCCTTTGGACAACAGTAATTAGGATTGTGCTCAGGGTTGATTCTCATAAAAAATGACTCCTCTCTTGCATTGATGCTGGTGAAAGACGCATCCAGCTCATTAAGACCTTTTATATTTTATATGAAGCATGACATCAATAATCCAGTATTCCCATCCATATTCTTCATGTTCTGTACTTGTTGTCCAAATTACTTATGTAATGTTGCGTATATAATGACAGGTGTAATGGGAGGCCTCTGGATATCGTACTTGTTATATGTGGTCAAAGTACGGGCAAAAAAACTATTCACATGAAGGGAGCCAAAAAACTCATCAGAGTTCGTTACAAGAGGTACCTCGCTGGTTCCCTCCACATGCGTACATTTCCAATCAATGGTAATGTTGGACTTCGGACCGAGACTGGCGGCAAGTAGTTGGAGGCGAGGAGCCCAGATGAATGTTTTGCTACTCAAATAGACATTTTTAACTCCAAAAAGGATTTGCTGGACTTAAATTGTGAAACCCAGAACATCGTTAGGTGCGGATATCTGCCTTCGAATGGTTTGTTGACCTGACTACACGGCATGCTTAGTGCATACCCAGGTGTTTGTGCTTTTGTAACACGTTCACAGGTCTGGAAGTAATTAACCAAAACGTTGTGTTTAGTTTAGTTTGATTTATCAACAATTGGTGGCCGTATTGCCGTGCCTCCTCCAACATGCATTGTGGTTAGCCTTGGAAATGGCTCGGCTGGAGTCGTGAGAAGGTTCACGACTCCATCCGAACCTTTTTTGCAGGCTCACAATAATATCTGTTGGAGTAGTCGCAGCAATATTGCATACAGGCCATTACCATTCCAGCATACTACATTGCCGCCATACATTCAGCAAGTTTTCCGAGAACTATATGTTCAGGCACTGGAAAGCTAGGTGAGTCGAATGTGCATTATCCATCCTTCAGTTACGGTATCTAGCAAATCAATAACATGGAAATAAAGCTTCCAAAATCCGAAATTCACTTCAGAATATCTAGACCTCTGCTTGATGCCGACAGTTCACGAAATTTGCAGTTCCGTTCTGGGTTCGATCGCAAAGCGCTGGACAATCCTCCCTTACCTGAAGGACAGCCTAACACGACCGACCGCCACCCCCACCACGGAACGCGGCACCGTCCGACGGCCGAGCCGGCGCCAGGGGATCAGGTGTTCCGACCGGTGGGGAGGTCGGACGGCCATCCATCTTTCGAGGCATGTCAATGGGTACCTCGGCGGGGTCTCAGAGTTGCATGTTTTTCAGTAGTATAGGAAAAAAAGGCAGACCGGCTTTGGCAGTTAAAACGTTCTCTATTTTGCGAATCGATATCTGGTATATTACATTATTTATATATTATTTTTACATTATTTTGTACCTTCGATATTTTGCGATTCGGCACCTTGCGTGCTGGATATCATGCGCAATGGATATTTTGCGATTGGATAGTTCGCGTTGAGATATTTTGCGCATTCCATATCTTACAACTTCAACGTTTTACTTCCGATACTTCTCCATTTCTCCACTCAATACTTTTCAATTCAAGAAGTTCCAAGATATCAACCCCGATATCAAACGGCAGGAAATTAAAAAGACGGTCGCATAGAAGACACAAAAATACTACCGTACCAAATGCAAAGAAAAACGGAAGGAAGTCGCATATGAGACACAAAAAGCGCATCGGTTTAGCAATATCGCCGTGCTGTCTCGACTTCAACCACAAATCTGAATCCGACGCCCCTGCATGAGTGTAGATGCTGGGAGGGCTTTACCCCTGGATTACACGGGGAGTCGAGCCAACCTCTATCCCTCCCTCTGTTCTTAAAATCGAGCCGAAATGTCAACGGCGTGATGAGGCTGAAGTTTTGTATAGCTGAGATTATGTCAATTTTCATATACCAGCCCTGAAATGTTCAGGTACCTGATATGTCACACTAATATACAGATTACAATGTCACAAGATGATATATTCGAAAAAGGAACACCAACGTTTCGGTTTTATGCCTTCTTCAGGGTGACAAGTATGACATTCTACCACAAACACATTTAGGTCACAAAAGATAACAACGCCCCATAGTAATGTTATGCCGACGCCATATGCACATTCTCCTCGTTGACTACGAACTGGATGGTGATTACCAACGAATGATGGACACTTTTACATTTGTGTGCATGTGCTTTCGGATATTTCGTCGGTGTATCTTTCGCCAACCTGTGGTAGATGGTAGACGTAGTGTCACGTGTCGATTGAAAAATTCAAAACACTTTCATACACTTAAAAAAACATCATACTTGTCACCCTGATGAAGGCATAAAGCCGAAACGTTGGTGCTTCTTTTTCGAACATATCATCTTGTGCCATTGTAATCTGTATTCTACTTGTCCAATTAACTATAACAATATGTCACACTAAGCATTTATTTGGTTTTCAAAAGCCTGCACCTCAGAATGGCGTCATGTTTTGTCGATGAGGATCAATGCTGGTGTGTCACATCTTGGAACGTTGGAGCATGACAAAGCTATGGACGGCATAATATTGCAAGTTAAGATGTTATGGCTCGCATCTTATACTGATAGGAATTGACTTCAAAGTGACCTTGTTCTTAAGATGTGTCTCTTTCTCAGCTGGTAGTGAACATCCCTGCAGTGCCATCTGGATGTACTTCATATGGAGCATGCTTGTGAAGGAGCTACTATTATGCCTAAAATAGACCTATAATAGAGTGTCCTACCTAAAATAGGGTCACCTAGTCGAGCGTCAGCTCTCAACGTTCAGTGTATTCATATATGATTGGCCCACAAAATAAGTTCATCTCCCCACACCAAAATACCGCGATTCGGGAAATCCAGTCAGATTTTGGTTTAGGTGCGTTATTTTGGTTCGGATCTTCTTCCCTCGCACAACTTGGTCAGTGTACCTACACCTATGTCCAGTCATAATGTGGAATTCGTCAAGGCTTCGCCGTGACACTCTGGAGTACCACTGGCCAGTGGAAATGGAATTTCCTGTACCTGGACGGCGAGCCTTAGCTGGCGTTTCGTCATCAAGCAGCCATTTAGTTGATGGTAACAGCCGCTGCCAGCGGCCAGTTCACGGTTCGGTCTTCACCAGAAGATGATTGTTGCGGCTATAGCATGTCCGTTAGGTTAGCAACAGCAACAACAGACGGTTCCAGCAGACAGCTCCAGCAACAGGCAACTATGCCAACTACATTGAAGCCATGGAACATATTTCTGTAGCTATACATGATATGTTATTGAAAAACAAGTCACATATGAGTGCATGAGTATATACATTTCTTCCAAGACTTGAATTTAGTCACCATCGGCGATTGTTGCAGGAACTGTGCTATGCAACAGTAACAACGATTGCAACAAAATTTATGTCATGGAGTAACTTTACATAGTCATGCATTCATTTGAGTTCTGTTTCTCCATACCATATCTTGCATAGGTACATAAATCTGCCACACAACATTAATTTTGTTGGCATAGTTGCTCGTTGCTGGAGCTGCCTGCTGTGTCTGTTGTTAACTTCACGGACATCAGCCTAGCCAACGCCTTGTGAAACATGACGGTTTGAACCGTAATGCACGAGTCCAGCATCCGGTTGTTACACACGCACGCACGCACGCACGCACGCACGCACGCACGCACGCACGCACGCACGCACGCACGCACACACACACACACACACACACACACAAGAGTAAGCTTCTGAAAATTATTGGGAGGGCACTAAACATGAAGGCGAGCTAAAATGGATTTGGGACAGCGCCCAGCCGGATCTGTTAGCAAGTTAGTTATTTGGGCTTCAGGGCGCTTCGACCAGAGTTGATCATTCGCGCCCAGAGCCGGAGCTGCGTAAGCTCCAAGGGATCATCGGGTAGACAGAAGTACAGATGGGATCCATCGTTGGGACTTATTTACGTTTCTCGGCTATATATGCGAATTAGTGGCCCAAATTGGTGACGCAATGGAAGCCTCTGTTTGTCGGCCATAAGGCCCGGAGGTTCCGTACACGTTTGATTTGTGGAGACTGTAATTGACGATTCAGGGTAGGGTCAATCCGGCCATGCCCCCTAAACGGCCGAAAATCAGGAAGAAATGTAGATCGGCGTTCCTGAACCTTACACAAAATCTAAGCAGCTTCGTAAGAAGAAGTTTGAAGTTTACGCATTCGTTGGGCCAAAACCAAGCGAAATAATCATAATATGGTTGTAAGGATTTGAAAAGCCGATTAGCTGGTGTGCATGATTATATCCAAGTTGTAAATAGGTGGACACGCGCACATCATATGCCCCTCATACAGCACATGTATATTACTGAAATGCGACATCGAAAGCTGATTTGAAGACAATTGGAGTTGATGGGTATCTTGAGAAAAACACGGAAAATCTCCCGTGTCGTAGAAAATTGTCCGTGCCAAAGACCGCACGATGAGAAAATCAAGGCCCATTTTCCGAATCACTTACCATTTATTATGAGTAAAAAGACGTTCCAGGCGTGCACCCAGGAGGGGGTAGGGGACCGACGAACACCAAGCTGACGAGATTGGCCAGGCCCCCACTGCTCACGCATGACAGCATTTGATGACATGTGACGCTACTGGGACTGGCGCTCCGGTGCTCCGAAAGGCGTTGGAGGGGAGGGGGAGGAGCAAGAGGAAGAGCATGGATGAGCTGTGGTGGCGCGGGAGCGGGATGGGTTACTGACTGAGACTCCCGGCATTGGGCGCAAACTGGCCAACGCAGTTGACGCGCTCTAAAACACAAATACATCACCACGCGCCTGCCCGCCCTTCCCGTATATCAAGGACAAAGAGGTGTTGGTCCCCCACCACAACTCGCAACGTACGGAGGGAATCTCAAGCACTGGGGCTCCGTCAAACCAGGGGGACGGGTTGAGGGGGCGCAATGCCCCGATAAGATTAAACAGACGGATAGATCCGGAGAAGTCGACCTATATGCTGCACAGCCGGGTGAAGGACGGATTTTGAATGGAAGCAGAGATGGAAGGCTGAAAGAGGCACTCCTAGTTTGGCTCCCATTTAGTGGCCCGCCGGACCACTGCAGCACTCAATCCCCCCCCCCCCGCGGGAATGTTGCGCCTCATCTGGGGGGGGGCGGCGGAGCTTCATCATTTATTTATTTATTTATTTCACGATACATGCCCTCCACGTATACTGGCTGTTATGGACAGTCTGGGTATAACTCACAGATATTTACAAAGAAAGGATATATTTGTGGTCAATAGTAGGAGCAGATGCGCAACAAACATTCATACACCAACATAATACAACACCAATATCACTATCTGTACTAAACACACCGTGCTTGCAACACGAGCTATAAACGAGTAGTTTATAGAAGTGATAGGAAAGCGATGACCTAAAGCTGAGTTCATAGTGTACACAAATCCATTATGTAAGTTTTTTTGTGTGACTAGTGTTGTTCGTGGAGATAAACTAGTACATGTTTCTTGAAGTTAGACAGCCTCGATGTTTTTGTTTCAGTAGGGAGTTTGTTATAGTGGAAGACAGACGAGTAGAGAAATCTCCTGCGGCCCGCCTCTCTGTGTATGGCTGGCAGGTGCAGGTGGTCGTCTGCACGCGTATGACGGTTTCGCAGGGTAGAGTTTGCAGTGATTTGACCGGCTGGTTATTGGGGTTTTACGACACGTCGACCGTTGAGTCATATAGCGCCGCCAATCTCTCACCCCGATTGGTCGCGGGCGAAGAGCAGCGACAGGCGAGATTCGAACCCACAATCTTTCGATTGCGAGACGAGCATCTTGCCCCTAGACCACTCGTCCCCTAGTGATTTGACCGGCAATGTGCGTTGCCTCACCCGTCAGAATGATCTTGTGGAGCAAAGTAAGGCCGTGAAATAGATGCAGATCGGCTGCGGTGAGGAGACCCAACACGTTACGGGCATCAGAAATATGATCAAATTTCCGTAGACCTGACACGACCCTAGTGGGGAAGTTAGTGATCTTGTCTAGTCTGTGGATGTTTGCTGCGGAACCGTTCCCGTAAACAGATATGCAGTAGCGGATATTGGATATAACTAGGCTATTGACTATAGTAGAGGGTACTGGTTGGCAGATGGTGACTCAGATGGCTCAGGGCCAGAAGGAATCCAGTGCACTTGCGAACCACAACAGCTACATGGGAATCCCACATGTGGCGATCAAATGTCACCCCAAGGTTCCCACACGAATGACTCTCATCTATCACGGCGTCCCTAAAGCACACTCGTATCGGGGTAATATTGCGCAGATTTTGACGCGATCCGAACGTGAGAAGCTGAGTTTTGGTCGGGTTTACCTTCAAACCGTTATCCAGGAAGTAGTCGTAAAGTTGGTTCAGACATGTCTCCATCTGATTTATCAGATTTGGGAGATCAGGTTTGCGACCGGAGATGAGGACCTGGGTGTAGTCTGCGAACTGAGTGGCGTCTGCTACCGGGACGTGCAAACTGAGGTCGTTCGAAAAGATGCAATAGAGGAGTGGACCTAGTGATGAGCCTTGAAAACACCTATGTTGTTTCGGAGAAAGGAGGAGAGATGCCTGTTTCCGCGTTGATCTGAGATGCTAACAGCCTGCGTGTGACCTCCCAGATAAGCCCTAAACCAGTCAGTATCGATTCCATGGAGTTCTAGTTTAGTGAGCAGGTTGATGTGATCTATTACGTCGAAGCATTTACTGAGGTCCAGAATGCAAAGGAGACCTACTTCCGAACGGTCCATTGCTGCTAGTATGTTGTCAGTGACTGAGATGAGAGCGGTTTCCGTAGAGTGGCCTGGTCTGAAGCCGTGCTGAGTTTGGGAGTAGGTGATTTGAGTTCAGATAGTGATAGAGTTGTTTCTGCACTACCCTCTCTGTGATTTTGGCGATAACCGGAACCAATGAGATGGGCCTAAAATTAGGGGGATCCGAAGGATCTCCTGATTTGTGGATGGGAGTTACTATTGACTGTTTCCAAGTGGAGGGGATATCAGCTGTAGTCAAGCATGTGTTCATAATGTCGAGCAGCACTTCTCCGATAAAAAAGAACAGAAAGTTGATAACTTTAATACAGATCCCATCGGGTCCGCAAGCACTTGTGCTCATGTGCATGACAATTTTGGTTAGCTGTTCGAGGGATATGGGTGATACTTTATAGGAGCTGGCAGAGACGCGCGATAGCCGGCAACTGGGAGGTGTGTGCTCAGGCATGTTTGCCTGACGTTTGACCTCTGCTGATACCTTAGGTCCGACAGTAACAAAGTATTGATTTAGCTGCTCAGGTAGGACCTGAGGTTGAACTCTATGAGAGCCTTTTTTGGTGTCGATAATGGGCTTAATAGCACGCCACGCAGCTGATGGGCCTTTCTGAGCTATCTTTCTGCTAATCTCGTCCCTACAGTCAACTCTAATAGCTGAGCGAACTTGTCTGTTAACCACTTTGTATGTGCTTCTACCTTGCAAGTGCAAAGCTACATTTCGCCGGTGAATGAGCTGTTTGGTAGCTTCGCTGACATGTGGCGCTGTTGTTAGGTTCCGAATTTTGATGTTTCTGAGTGGCAGGTGCTCGTCGAGAATAGGTGTCAACAATTTCAGCAGGGTGTCCCATTTGTCAGTTACTGAGATGCGCCCAGTGACCCGGACCCAGTCGATCTCACCAAGGTCAAGGGTCAGTTCCGAGGTATCCACTCGTCCGTAAGAACGTGACTTTATCACGGTGTTAACTGAGAAGGCCTGTTTACTTGAATGGAACATATGATACATTTTTGAGGACTGTAGTGGCAGAAACTCACTCTGGTTCTGCCGACGAGATGGGCGAGTTTGTTATGATGACATCCAATAAAGAGCCTGTGGCGAATGTAGGGCGCTGCACTGTCACGGTAAGTGAATAGTTGCTTATTAACTCAAGCAGGTGTGTTTTGCTTGGGCTATTAGCCGTGTCGAGAAGGTTGTAATTTAGATCACCTGCGAGGTAGAAAGTGCCGGTAAAGTTCAGTGTCGCCAATTGAACCTGTCTTTCGAGCTCAGTGAAGTCATCATTTAAGGCAAGAATAGTGTTACGAGGAGACCGATAGATTGCCGCTAGAATGAAATACTTTCCGCTTTTCCCTTTGACTTTGGCCCAGAACGATTCTAGTTTGGAGCCCGAGTTCGGAGGGGTAGACATTTTTAAAACGGTAATAGTTAGTGCTGACTTCGCGATAATCGCCACCCCACCGTAACCACTAGAGTCGGGCCGGTCCGCGCGTTTCACTTGGCAACCGGGGAAGTTAATGAGACGCGTGGGGGTGCTGGGTCGCAGCCAGGTCTCAGTCACCACAGCTAGGTCTAGAGAGTAAGAACGATGTCGTTGTGTAGCTCAAGTAGCTTAGGTTTGATATATTGGGCATTGATCAGTCCCAGGTGGAGCTGTCCTTTGCGCTGTTGAGCTGCCACATGGCTTGTTCCGCCCCGCGATCCGCGTCTTCTGCCGGCCCTGCCCCGGCGTGTTTTCTTGGGCGCTGCTTTAAAACGGCGACGCTCCCTCGGTCGGGTTGGCTGAGGGGAGCGTGAGCTAGGGACTGGCGGAGGCGAAGGTCGCGGCGGTGACAACGTCACGGACGGGACGGCTGCGTGCCCGTTGCGAGCCCGGGGGACGTGAAGGCGGTGAAAATTTGAACAATGGCGATGGATAGCAGCAGCCTAATGATGTCCGTGTGCATGATGAAAACTGGTAGAGCTGTAGATAGACGATGAAGAACACTATAGCTGGAGGCACAGGAATTCCAAGCGGCACCAAGGCGTCAGTCAGTTAGCCTTCTGCGCTGCAGCGTCGAAAAGAAGACTAACCACGGGCAGTAGCTGTTGATTGCTGCAAGGGAAGTCAATATAGAGAAAGGCGCTGTCACTTGTTCACTCACTCAGTTTTTGAGGCGTCCAATCACTGCACAATTTCCGTCAGGAATAACCAGTAGAAATTTCCGCTAAGGAGTTCAGGCAGTTGCAACAGTTAGGTTTTGGGGCATCTAAATCCCAGCCATTCAGTCCCCTCCCCGGCGCGCGCCGCGCCGCCGTTGCCAGTGGGTGATGTGATCGTCAGTGGGCGATGTAGGACAAGTGATTATATTGTGGGAACCCTATGGACAGGCGTGCCTATGCTGTCTATGCCAGCTGTCATGCGGTGATGTGACCGAGTGTCGCTATTGTCGGGCGCCGTGTCGCCAGATCAGAGGCTGCAGTACCGAGCCTCTGCCAGTCAGCCGATTGTTGTGGTTCGCCAGCGTCCGGTGAAATGCTGATACAGCCCACGTGTGCGACGCCAGACCGAGCGAGGCTGCCGATGTGCACACACAGCACCGTTTCCCACGGAGGGACCGTTGCGCTGAGATCAGAGTCTGTCTCTGATATCTCAGAGCGATGTCGCGTCCGTCTGCAGTACAGTGCACGAGGTTCAGAGAGAGCCATTGTGCTCTCTAGACGCCAGTTCAGATCGAGCCTTTGTTCGGGCCGACGCCCTGGCAATGCGCAGTCAGTCAGTCAGGTGACTTTGATCACGTGATAGTGATGTACTGTGAGTTACCTCGAACGCGCCGCAAGGGCCCTCAGTCATTCTCTGGCTATCTTGGACGAACGGTCGTCGGGGGCGGTCGCCCCTCAGGCGGCTCGCCGCCGCCTAGCCAGCCCTGGCCCCACAGAGGTACGTCGGGACTCTGCCTGAGAGTCGCTGTCTGTCGAGATGCAGTTCTCTGATAGAAACTGTTGCACCTGTCTATCAAAAATGAAGCTACATTGTTAACGCTATATCACGCTGCGCATTAATGTCTGATCTTCGTGGCCATTTATCTGTTGACTAATTCGCACAATATAGAAGTGCTGGCTTTGGAAGTGCGTGTCAAGAGATGTGAGACGAGAGCTCC
>JAOTOM010004134.1:0-67500 GCA_034440615.1 Ashinkailepas kermadecensis
AATTATAGGCCTCCTGTCGCGTCGTCTCATTTCCTAGAGCCTTTTTACCGGTTTTCGATGTCTCCTTGTGTGTCCTACCCTCCTCCATATTCAATGGTCCTCCTCTCCGTCTTGGAGGGCCTCTTGCATTCTGGGCCCCTTTAACATGGCATGGGGCTTCCTCTCATCTTCGAGGGGCATTTTCTGCCAAATTAGGGGCCTCTTGCCACGCCTCGTGTGCCTCCTCCTTTATCCTGGCAAAGCCTTACCCGTCTTGAGGGATCTTCAATTTTGGAAACCTCACCTCCTTCCATACCTGCTATCACTCCCATCTTAAGGGCTCCTCTCATTTCCTGGGAACTCTTTCCCGGGCTTCGGGACCTCATTTGGTCCTAGAGATCTACTCCTTCCCGAGTCCGGCAGGTGCCTCATTTCTCTTCTAGAGGCCTTCTTTTTCAAATTAGGGGCCTCCTCTCACGTCTTGGGGGCCTCCTGCTCTGCGTTCTCCTGCTCTGCGCTCTGGATTCGATCTTTACCCATCTTAGGGGTGGTCTTTTATCTCCTGGTGGACTCCTCTTCTCTCCCAGGCGCCGCCTCTGCTAAATTACTGGCAACCTTTCCTATCTTAGTGGCCTTGTTATTTCCCGGGGACCTTCTTAGCCGTCTTCGAGCCTTCTTTTCCGCTTGGGAGCCATCTCTCTTATCCAATGACCTTTCTCTCCTATTTTAGGGGCCTCCTCGTTCATCATCGGGTCTCGTTTCCAATCTTGTGTCGTTCTCTTCCGAATTAGGTGCCTCCTGCCACGTCTCTGGATCATCCTTTTCTATCTCGGTGGAACCTCACCCGTTTGGGGCCTGCTTTTGCGTCTCCGAAACCTCATCTATATCTTCCTTCCTTTTCCGTCTTAGGGCCTCCTCTCATATTCTGGGGCCTCCTCTCCGGTGTTGTAGCCTCTTTTGCAATCCTGGTTGCCTCCGTGCCATTTTTGACACTCTCTTGATTTCTGGGGACTCCTACCCTCTCCTAGGTCTCATTTTTCAAATTAGGGGCCTCCTCTCACGTCATGGGGGCCTCCTCATCTGTGTCTGGAGCCTCATTATCCTCTTAGCAGTGTGCTTTTGCGTCCTAGTCCTAGATCTTCTCTTCCAGGTTCCTCCTCTTCCAAAATATGGGCCTCATCTGGCTGGTCTCGGTGGCCTTCTCTCATTCCTGCGGAAACCTTCCTACCCGTCTTGGGGCCCCTATTGCGTCCGGAGAAGTCTCCCCTATCAGGTCTTAATTTTATATTGCAGGGGCATCTTCCGTCTTGGGGGCCTCGTTTTCCAACTTTAGAATATCCTGCCACCCATCGGAAGCCTTTTCGTCTAACCTGGGTGGCTTCTTGCCCGTCTCGGTGGCATCCTTTCCGTCCTGAGGGCCTCCTGTTCGTGCTGGGGTCTCCTTTTCGTCCTGGGGCCTCCTTTTCGTCCTGGGGGGCTACCTTCCTATATCTGTTCTCTATTCTACGTCTAGTCTTACGTCCTTTTCGTCCTTGGGTGCATCCTTTTCGTTCTAGTGGCCTCCTTTTCGTCCTGGGGCCTCCTTTTAGTCCTGGGGGCCTCCTCCCAATCTCTGTTCTACGTCTTGGGGCGTCCTTGCGTTATGGGGCATTCTTTTCGTCCTGGGGGCCTCCTTTTCGTCCTGGTGGCCACCTCACAATCTCTGTTCTACGTCTTAGGGGCCGCCTTTTCGTCCTGGGGCCTCCTTTTCGTCCTGGGGGCCTCCTTTTCGTCCTGGGGGCCTCCTTGTCGTCCTGGGGGCCTCCTTTTCGTCCTGGGGACCTCATCCCAATCTCTGTTCGACGTCTTTGGGGCATCCTTTTCGTCCTTTGGTGCATCCTTTTCGTCCTGGGGTTGGTTGATTAATTGTTGGAGTGTAGGGGCGCATGGACTGCGTCTTTCGTCCTGGTGGCCTCCTTTTCGTTCTGGGAGCCTCCTTTTCGTCCTGGGGGCCTCCTTTTCATCCTGGGGGCCTCCTTTTCGTCCTGGGGGCCTCCTTTCGTCCTGGGAGCCTCCTCCCAATCTCTGTTCTACGTCTTGGTGCCTTCCTTTTCGCCCTGGTGCCTTCCCCTTTTCGTCCTGGGGCCTCCTTTTCGTCCTGGGGCCTCCTTTTCGTCCTGGGGGGCCTCCTTTTCGTCCTGGGGGCCTCCTCCCAATCTCTGTTCTACGTCTTGCTTCTCGTCCTTGGGGCTTCCTTTGCGTTATGGGCATCCTTTTCGTCCTGGGGGCCACCTCACAATCTCTGTTCTACGTTTTAGGGGCATCTTTTTTCGTCCTGGGGCCCGGGGGCCTCCTTTACGTCCTGGGGGCCTCCTCCCAATCTCTGTTCTACGTCTTGAGGCCTCCCTTTCGTCCTGGGGGCCTCCTCCCAATCTCTGTTCTACGTCTTGTGGCCTCTTTTTCGTCCTGGGGGCCTCCTTTTCGTCCTGGGGGCCTCCTTTTCGTCCCGGGGGCCTCCTTTTCGTCCTGGGGGCCTCCTCCCAATCTCTGTTCTACGTCTTGAGGCCTCCTTTTCGTCATGGGGCCTCCTTTTCGTCCTGGGGGCCTCCTCCCAATCTCTGTTCTACGTCTCTTATAGAGACCTGATTATATTTCCTGGTGGCCTCGTCAGTTTTGAGGCCTCATTGACAGCATGATATTCTGTCCCGTCGGCCTCCTTGCTCACCTTTTTTGCTGTGCATTTGCGGATAGGGGCCTCCTCAAATTGCAGGGGGGGCGGCGCCCCCCTGTTTCACGGCAGGGGGGGCGACTGCCCCCCCTGCCCCCCGGTGGCGACGCCCTTGTTCTCAGCCACCAAAAATTGTCGATGGAGCGTTTCTACAACACCTGTATTTACGTGTATACACTTTACAAAGCATAATCACAACATGACTGTGGAACAGGTACTGAGCAATTGGACATATCACATGGAAGTCGGCGTGGCAGGCGACCTACGGTTGGCCCAGACTCTCTGGCTGCCCCCCCCACTGCGTATCAGCCGGCACTGTACGCAGCCGGCCAATGGTGATCCTCCACCGATGCCAGCGATGTGCGAACTTGTGCAGCCACTCGACGAGCGCCGCCGTGACGGCCGTGACCAAACATCCATCATGTTCTGCGTGTAGGCCACCGTCTCCTCGTACGACAGGCTCAGCCTGCAGCAGAAGTTCATTTAAGTATATTTAATTCAACTTAAATATACTTAAATAAGATTACCGAAAGGTATATTCACACCAAATTCGGTGTGAATACACAGCTTGTGATGTCAGTGAACTTGGCCTCAGATAACCGAACTGAGCAACGATATCAAGCGTAACGTCAGAGAACACAAGAAACTGCCAGAAAGCTGGTAAACGTCCGACGAGCGGTGGTTTTTAATGAGACGTGCATACGGAACGGATTGCTTCCGAATCATTCGGATATATTCAATATATATATATATATATATATATATATATATATATATATATATATATATATATATATATATATATATATATATATATATATATAGATATGCACTCTATATTACCTCAAAACTCACGATTTCCGATATCTGTATAATATGAAATTGCGTGCAACCTGATACAGTAATGAGAATAATAGTATCCACTATAGATCAAAATATGCGGCCGCTAGAAACAACCGTCAACATTGGCTATGATTTGTTTTTTAAAGATAAAACTCAAGCTCCAATTTCGCATGCTTTACATACTTCAATTAAATACCGCAATGCAAATAACTATTGTATTAGCTGTGCGCCTTTTGTCTGCTGCCTAAAAACCTACCCCAAGGCCATAGAAAACCGAATAGCATGGGAGAGTTTATGGGAAAAGTTTGGTTGCATCGAATGGTGGTGCCACAGTCGCCAATGGGTTCCGCCCAATCCCTGCCCCAATCAAAATTCTTTAGAAGAGCATCGGGCCTGCATGACCTGAAATTCTACATGCTTCAAACAATTAATCATATTTACTCAGAGACTTCTGAGCGAAGTGACCAAGATCCTAAAGGTTTCCTGATTTGGGGAATGAGCAGCTTGCTACAGCGGCGTTGCCCATCAATGATTTTGGTTAAATTGACCTCGCCAAATATTGTTTTGCTTTCACCGTCAGGCGACCTGATTTCGAGATAGCTTGATATGCGGCATTAGCTGCTGTCCGATAGCACTCAAACGTTGTCAAATGTTGTAATTAGGTATGTCGTGTCATCAATTAATACCATCGAATCTGTAGGCATTACTTGACTAGCTTGATCATCGGTGAGGGGATTTAAACAAAAAGTGAAACTGTTTCGTATCTGTGTAATATATCGGGACGATCAACATTTCGATAATTGTCGCCGTTGCGGTCGATTCATTTTCAACTTACTGGGACACCACGTGCTAAATCGCACTTCTACCTTTTCAACTGATCAAATAAGAATTATACACATTATCAAGTAGATATACAGTTTCATTTCGTACCTTCCATTATCAGCCTGATCATTCAATCTACGGTTACCATTCCACGCATCCCATTGGGAATCGACTCGATCCGTCAGATCATTCCCTCCATTGTCATCAGCTTCAATCCGCTGCCGAACGAGATCTCAGTTCGCGTTCTGCGCCTCTGAGCCACTTATCCGATTCGTCGACGGAATCACCGGCGGGAGACTCGCTCGACGACGACGCATCACGTGGGGAGCAGTGGATGTGGTTGACTAGCAGCGCGTCCTGGCCACACAGTGTAACGCTTGGTACGTTCTCAAATGCGTGAACGCGGGACTTCAAGCTGTTTAGCTTTTTCCTGAATATCGGTGTAATAATTGACATGGCAATGAATTATCCCCGCTTCTTCACTTTAAGCTTCCGTTTTGTATTCTGTAATAACCTAAAATTATTTCCTTTTGTTCTGCGAGGTCAAATAAATTGCGACTTTTTAATGAACATCATTTGCCATCTAAGTAAAATGAAATACCAATGTGATAATCGTATTCTCACCATGGCTACGATCCCATAATTGCGGCACGAAGAGCTAAATCCCAGCCTCACCACACACACACACACACCAACTCATGTCTTGTCCTTAGTGGCGGATCCCCTGAGGTGGGGAGCTGAGGCATGCTTTCTCCCCATCGAAGAAATCGGCATTCCTTTCACAATTTGCAAACTCTGACGTTGGCGTCGCCAACACGGAGTACGGGGGTCTCCATCACCCCGAATTTAGTAAAATCTATAGCAGAATGCCTGTGGCGTTGCATGGCAAGCAGGGGTGCCACGTTGTATATGCTAATGGGGACTACTAGCCCCCTCAAACATTGATTTAGGACTCCCAATCATTGATTTGTCCAGAGGTGAAAAAAACCGGCTACTCGGTCACGAGGGTGAGTGACAGATATTTGAAAAATATATCCAGCTATGGTGAAAACTTACGGTATCGTATTCTCATTAAGTATGGATTATATTTATCATCAGGCCGTTTTGCTTCTTCACATACCCAGTCATTTTGTTTCTCCTAACCATCCAGACGTATACGTTAAAAAAGCTGTGGCTGAAAAACGCTACCACTAGAGGTAAAGTCCATAGGTTTTAACATTTCCGTGGGAAGCCCTATCAACTACGAACTGTCCCGTCCCCGTCCAGCGATTGAACACGACGCAACAGTTCCGTTTTCCGGCGCAGTTTGTGGCGCGTGGCACGGCTCACATCACAGGTAACGAGATATGGCTGACATCACGTGAAAGCACCAAATGTTTGCTATCCGTCGGACACAATTTCGTTGCGGTCGAGTCAACGTGCTGCGCGTGCGCGTCACGGGGGTCTGAGAGAACGGGTGTCCGGTGAATTACCGGCCGCCCATAGGAATAGCATGTAAAACTGAGTTTTTTTTTCTGAAAATCACCAATTTTAGCGCTCCCCATCAACCCGATTCAGACCGCCATATCTCGACAACCAATGAACCGATCGACACCAAACCAACACCTCAGTGTTGCCACGACGTCAACATCGCCGTGGCAATCGTTTCCGAGTCACGCGCCACGTGCACGCGAGGGGGGTGGAAAGCGGAAGCGACGTTTTTGAGCGTTTTTCACGATTGGGTCTGGTTCTCGGAAACGGATAAACTTGGCAATTTGCCGTCACTTTCACCTCATGGCCCCATGTACCGGCTACAATTTTCCAATTGACGATCAGTGGCTGCAGTGTGTGCGGGCGCCGTCATCATGACACGGGCTGCACGTGTTTCGGTCCGTGAAAAAGGCTCCGCTTTCCACTGTCTCCACACCACTGTCGAATGACATTTCGCGGAGAAAGTTGTATGCGCGGATAGCCCCACTCTTTGTGATGCTCATAGTTCTTTCTGAATTTACCCGCGCAAATAGTTTGGTTTTAACCATCGCAAATAGTTTTGTTGCAATCGTCGATGCCCCCAACCGTTACCACACGTTACTTTCGGCAATCTCAAACGGCAGACGGGCACGGGACAGTGTCCCGTCCCCGTCCAGAGATTGAACCCGACGCAACAGTTCCGTTTGCCAGCGCAGTTTGTTTTCAAGGCTGGTTTTAGTGTGTACGTGTCTACCTAATAAGTATCAAGGCGCTGCTGAAGCTGAACTTGTGTATGTTTGCGTAAGTGGTGTTTCGTCTCTGAGAGTCAGGACAAGTATAGGAAACATGGCCTTGTCTTTGATGTTGGCCGTCAAGAATATTATTATCTCCGGGAAGTTATCCACTCCTTTTTTCCAAAAGATGAATTGAGTTTGACAATGACTGTCATCTCCTTGCTGTTTAGTCATGAGCATGGGAACATGGAAACACGGAACATTACCGTGAAAGGTACAAAAAGAGTTTTTGATGACAGAAACAAATCACATCCTTCTCCAACTTGGAATGCTACAAAATTGTCCTCTCATAATCCAGGATTCAGATGAAAAGGAAAAGTCCCCGAAGTCCTCTGCTCCATACCAACCTGTAATGCCACATAATTTTCCTCTCCAATTCCAGAATTCCAAGACATAAATCCAACCCTGGTTATACCTAACTGAAGTGACACTTGGAAGAAACCTTAGTACAATAGTACAATACATGCCCAAGGTGTGAGTGCTAATATGACACCACCATCACGAGAAAAGGTGCTTTGTGGCTATCCTGCCGCAAATTTAATGGCGAGTCAAGATCGTTGAAAATGTATATGAAGGCAAAGCATATGAAGCATATGAATATGCATATGAAGGTTTGCCTATCCGGCTGCAAAACACTGTCTTTGGAGAAGGAGGCCGTTGGCAGTCATGGCACATTGCCGCAGGAAGTGCAGGTAAGACCGAATGTATTTGTACTAACCAACATCATGTCTGCAAAATATGGCAATCTTGAGGGTGTTTTGTTCATGTGCAAGCAAAAATACTACGACACTTTGTGCAATTTTTGGTGCAGATTTTCTTCTCTGGAGGGGTGGGGATGGGGTGGGGGGTCAATTACCCAGCCATATAAAGCTGTTTAGTACAGTATTTTATGCACAATATTTTTCAGGCTAACATCATGTCAGCTATTTTGCCACACTGCAGACTTGTGGAATCCTTCTCATGAAAAAACAATTTGGTCCTTCCAATATGAGCCATTGTTATTTTAATAATTTCATCTGGTCACTTCCATGGGTTTGATTTATTTGGGTCAGGGCCCATGTTTTGTCATACGCAAGACTTGTTGCATTGACCAAAAGTGTTATAAATTACTTGACACCAATGAAAAATATGACCTATGACACTCTGTCCTTGATATTGGTGTTATAGTACAAGGGAATTCAATTTGAATTGGCAAATTTCATTTTCAAGGAGTCATTGGATTTGAACAGCATGTTTTAATACCATGTTTATCAGCATGATTAAGATGATGTGACCACCGATTCCCATCACAAATGCTTATGTTTAGTTGGAAAGCAAAATAATGCACTACTTTTTGTAATACCTTACACAACCTAGCCTGGCTTACCCTATCTCCTTTTAAATTGTTTCTTCAATATAGGCTCAATTTGTGTTCAATAGTAAAACAAATGTTAAGAAACCTAACCTGGCCTTATCTTTTTTTAAAAGAAAAAACATCATATTTGTGTGTGAAATAAAATGAGCATATTTTCACAATAAAAGCTAGCCTAAACTGTTGTTAGACTAAAGCATTCTTCTTTGTTCAATGTCAGCATCATCGTCGATATTTCGCGCTCGCACAAATGCGTACGGGTCTTACTGTGAGTCATCAACATGTGACGGTCTAGTGGTGTTCGATATTCTGTAGGTCATAAATAAAAGTCATAAAGTATTAAGGCTTAATAAGAGCCACAGGGGCCCATCTGGGTTAAGCCTATCTAGAAAAGGTACTAGAATGTACATACTCCCACCCCAATCAATCCCTTATCCCAAGTTCCTAGGAAGCTATATATCCCAGCCCATCTAACACCACTCACTTGCTACCGCCTAACACCCTCAATAATCACAAGCTCCTCCCATCACACCCATCGTGCCACCATAGACAACCTCATCAGCATCACATCCCGAAGGAAGGTGCCGAATCCACTGCTAGGCACATCCCACAGAAATTCATAAAGCGTTCAGACTTAATAAGAGACTCACTTGCTATTGCATAATACACTCAACAATTACAAACTCCTCCCATCATACCTATTGTGCTACCATAGACAATCTCATCAGTATCACATCCCGAAGGAAGGTGCTGAATCCACTGCTAGGTACACCCTATATAAAGTTATAAAGCATTTAGACTTAATAAGAGACTCACTTGCTATTTCATAACACAGTCAACAATTACAAACTCCTCCCAACTCCCACTCCTCCCTGTCGATCAACCTTCCCTGGAATACAGAAAAACAATCCCCCTATTCTTATAATGATTGTCTATGCCGTTTTTAAAGATGTTCAGTGTGTTGCTACTGACAATGGTTCCTGGCAGCTGGTTCCAGTGTTCTACTACCCTGTTGGTGAAGAAAGACTGTCTTAACCTTGTCCTGCTGTGATTAACTTTAATTTTGAATTGATGACCTCTAATTGCATCATTTCTGTTAAATTCAAACATTTCCCTGAGATATCCCTGTTCCTGACCATGAACAAATTTAAAAACCTCGATGAGATCTCCTCTCAGCCTTCTATATCTAAGTGAAAACATGTTCAATTTCTTCAGTCTTTCCTCATATTCCAGGTTGCCTATACCATTAACCATTTTTGTTGCCCTCTTTTGTACTCTCTCTAAAAGCCAACAATCTTTCTCATAACTAGGGGACCAAGCTTGGACACAGTATTCCAAATGTGGCCTGACATATGCACAGTAAAGCTTCCTGATGACCTCCTCACTTTTGTATGACACATTCCTCTGTATTGCCCCTAGCATTCTTAGTGCCTTCTTCCTGGCTTCTTTGGTCTGTTCTGATGCCCCCAATTTTGTGTTCAAAATAACACCTAAGTCCTTCTCCTGCTGAGTCACAGATAGTACTTGGCCACCCATCAAGTATGGAGCCTTCATATGCTGCCTACCTACATGCATGACTTTGCACTTATCAAAATTAAACTTCATTTGCCATTTTTCGGACCACTTCACTAGCTCGTCTAAGTCTTTCTGCAGCAAAACCTGCTCATTTTGCCCTGTTATTGCCCTAAAGATCTTCAAATCATGTGCAAATTTCAAAACCTTACTGCTTAGGCCACATTCAATGCTATTCACATATATAATGAACAATAGTGGCCCCAGTACCGACCCCTGGGGGACTCCACTAAGAACATTTTGCCATGATGACTTTGTACCATTTAGCATCACTCTCTGCTGTCTATCTGAAAGCCACAACTCTATCCATTTTAGGATGCTACCTGCAATACCATGGACCTGAAGCTGCATCATTAATCGTTTATGGGGTACCTTGTCAAAGGCCTTACTAAAGTCAAGATATGCTACATCAACCTGATTTCCCTGATCAAATTGTTCTGTAGCAAAATTCAAAAAGTCCAAGAGATTTGTGAGGCACGATCGCCCTTTTCTAAACCCATGTTGAGTATCTTGAATCAATTTGCTTCCTTCCAGAAAACTAACTATTCTATCCTTGATAATTGATTCGAGTACCTTGCAGACTAGGGATGTGAGGCTTACTGGCCTATAGTTTTCAACTTTCCCTCTTTCTCCTTTCTTGAAAATAGGAACTACATTTGCTCTTTTCCAATCTGTTGGAATTTCATTTTGCGAAACTGATCTACAAAATATTATGCTAAGTGGAATTGCCACTTCCTTTTCAGCTTCCCGCAATACCCTAGCATAAATTCCATCGGGTCCTGCTGCCTTGTTTGTCTTTATTTTTCTGATATAATTGAAAACAATATCACTATCAATGAAATCAACATCGTGTATCTGATCACCTGTCACTGAACTGTGGTTCACGGTTGGCAGATTAGTCACATCCTCCACTGTAAACACTGATTTAAACTGCTTGCTCAGCTCCTCAACCATCTCACTATCCTCACTCAATATAGTCCCATTTACATCCAGTGGACCAATTGTGCTTGAAACTTTACTTAGCTTGTAGAAACTAAAGAACTTTTTACTGTCCCCATTACAGTTCCTAGCCAAATCCAATTCTTTTGCTCGCTTTGCTGCTCTGATTTTCTGCTTCACAGCGTCTCTAGATTTTTGATACGACCTTAGATTTACGATATTTGAAGCCTCCTTAAATACTCTAAATGCACCTTTCTTAGCCTTAATTGCTTTCATCACATCTGGTGTAAGCCATGCTGGCTTTCCTACCCTTCTTTTGCGCCTTTGCTTTTGGGGGACATGTCTAATCTGAATTTCCCTCAAGTAGGATTTGAACTTTTCCCACATTTCACAGGCATTTAAATCAAAGAATTCTTCTTCCCATTTTATGGCACTTAAAGCCTCTCTCATGGAGGCAAAGGTGACAGGTTGGACACTATTTTCACCTCTGGATTTGTCCCCCTATCCCAATCTGGCTAAAGCTTGACTACTGGGTCCATAGGCGTAACCTAGGTACAAATGGTTTTCGGGAAAGCTTTAACCATTAAAATGGTCACCCCCCCCCAACAACACCTTCATAAAGTGACATCCATGATGGTAATATCCGATTTAAAAAAAACCCTCTCGTCCAACCCGCATCCAAGGGTGTCGCCACTATCAATTTCCTCCTATTTCGAACAACATATCATATTAGAACAGCTAACAATTTTCGGGTATGCTCAAGACGATACTAATCTCGTAAAATGCTCTTATATTTCCAAAACGATGTCATTTTGGTGCAAAATTCGACTAAAACCAGCCTGTTCGGGGGATGGCCCCTTTGGCCCCCGGATCCGCCCCTGCCCCTTGTATCCACCCCTGACGCCTACCCAGCCAGTAATTTGCTTGAGCAAAGTTACGTTTTACTTGGGCACGTCGGGCACACCGTAGTTCAGTCCAATCTTAAGGGATTTTTCTTCTGATCGTACCTGCCCCAGTATGCTCAAATATAATCCGATCGGGGCCGAATCGGGCCTGTTACGGCATTGCTTGAGCTGAACTCTGGCTGGAATTGGGCTTGCCGTACCAGTTGCTCGAGTACGCCCAAGCGTAGCCTGATCGGGGCCACAGCATCGATAGGTAGGCTTTGCTCGGGTTCAACTCGGGCATACTCTGGCATGCTTTGGCTGAGTTTGGCCAATGGATTGCCCAAGTATAGCCCAGTTATAACTGGGCTAAACTTGGGCTTTGGTACCAGGCTACCACCCCTGCCTGGGTCACCTCCCAACCATCTCTCCGTTCACCGGTTCAAACTTTCTCCCGAACTATTCGACACCGACACCACCCCAGTATGGGAACACCAACAGCCACTAAACGCGTTCGGCAATGGGACTTTTTCTGCAGTGGAACACCGGTGGCCTTCCAGGCAAGTTCATACAATTAAATTCGGAATTCTTGCAACAAAAACTATTACTAGCTGCGCTCAAAGAAACTCACTTTCGAAATTCTGACTCCACTTGAAACAAAATCCAGATTACACTTGGCACATCGACAACGAAAACGGCCCACATAGGAAATGGGGCGCAGCCATACTCATTGCAAACAGCATACCTCATCGTCGAGTAACGTTAAATATTCCCCTGAATTGCTTAGCAGTCAGCCTCAAAATTTCCCATTGCCAAACCACAGTCGTCTCACTATACATCTCGCCGTCAGCTGAAACCCCCCACACCACAGGAGCTGAGCGACTTGCTGCTTCAGGTCCCTCCACCAGTTCTCATTATGGGAGACTTTAATGCTAAACACTCCTCTTGGGGAAGCGACCAGGCTGACGCTAGAGGGCGCGAAATTCACCAGTTTATTTCGGACCACAACTTAGTACTTTTCAACACCGGGGTCGCCACCCACTACAACCTGAACCTTAGGAGGATCGGACACTTGCATTGACTTAACGTGCTGCTCCCAACGACTTAGCTCACTATTTGACTGGTCGGTTACAGACGTTCCCGGGCTGAGCGACCACTACCCAATCACAATTAGGCTCAGCACGGACGCTATCCACCACACTAAGCTATTTAGACCATCTTGGAGCTTCAAAAGAGCGGACTGGGCTAAATTCGAGGATCAGGTGGACCTTAGCCTAGCAACTTCAGAGACCAGCAAAATCGAGACAATCCTAAGGGCCATCAGCTCAGCAGCACGAGACTCAGTCCCACAATGTAACAAGCCTAGGCAAAAAGCATCTACGCCATGGTGGACCCCGGACTGTCAAAGGGCAATCGCCGCATGACGCCGTACACACAAACAATCCAAAAGATGCGTGTGCGAAGCACACCTATCATCAGCATACAGACAATCTCAAAAACACTGCCGGTACACAATTCGAACAGCACGCCAAAACTGTTGGCAGTCCTTTGCCTCTCAATTCAATAGGTTCACCGCTACCGGCAGAATCTGGGACCTGATGAAGCGCTTCAACCTGACACGCCAACCACCAGGCACCTTCCCCCAGCTGACGGTGAAAGGACAGCACATCACTGACCCACAACAAGTCGTAGACCACTTTAAACTACACTACGCCATCGTATCTGGCAACAGCAACTACGACACCACTATAGTAAACGCTCTAGACGCCATTGCCTCCAAAGCAAATTTTAGCTCTACCAATAGAGAAATCCCCACAATCAGTCGTTTACTATGCACGAATTACACCTTGCCCTCAGCAAGTGTGGAAACACGTCGGTTGGGCCGGACGACATCCATTACCAGTTTCTTAAACGTCTTAGCAAAAATTCCCTAACGTACCTACTAGCGGCCATAAATGAACTGTAACAAAGCGACACTTTTCCCGCATTCTGGCGGGAGAGCGTAGTCATTCCATTGCCAAAGCAGCACAAATATCACTCCACCCAAAAGGTTATAGACCCATCTCACTTACTAGCTGTGCTAGCAAGTTGGTCGAGCGCATGGTCAACACACGATTGAGGAAATTTCTGGAACACAACGACCTGCTCGACGAATTTCAGTGCGGCTTCCAGCGTCAAAAATCAACAACAGACAATCTCATTACATTAGTGCATGACATCAAAAGTGGTCTACACATCAAACGCACAACAATAGCTGCCTACTTAGACATCACTGCCGCATTAGACCGAGTGCACAAGTCCGCACTGACACACAAACTCCACAAGATAGGCCTACGCGGACACATCGCACACTTCATTCTCAACTTACTCAGAGACAGGACCCTTAATGTCCGATGCGGAAGTGTCACATCAAACACCACAACTCAGGAGCAGGGCCTGGCGCAGGGTAGCGTGCTCTCACCGAGCCTCTTCATCATCATGATTAACGACAAACTTGCTGACCATACGGACACTTCACTTCAATACTCACTTTTCGCGGACGACATAGCCATTTGGACAACATCACAATGCTTCCTTCAAGCTGAAAAAAAAACATTCAAGCAGGACTAGACCACATTGCAAAGTGGTGCAAAACTTGGGGCTTCACCCTGTCCGCAGAAAAATCGGCCAACGTCACATATAATCGTCTCCTCCCCACACCCAAAACTCTACTTAAAATCGATGGCAAAGCCATCAAACAGGTGAAAAGCTTCAAGTTCTTAGGAGTGCATTTAGACGAAAAACTCAGTTTCAACACCCACACCACCTCCATCTCGAAGCGATGCGCGAAGCGCGTCAACATCCTCCGTGCACTTGCAGGCACAGACTGGGGCGGAGAAGGAAAACGCTACTGCGACTGTACACATCAATCATACGACCCATCCTAAAATACAACAGCACCATTTTGCCACCATTTAAGAAAGTCAGAGCCGAAAGTTAGAAATCATCCAAAACAGCTGCATCAGAGCAGCCACAGGTGCCCTCAGCACCACACCGATAGCCCGTCTTCTAGTGGACTCAAACACTCCACTTCAGGAGGACACAGCAGCTGTGCCGCTACCACATCAAAATCAAATCCATTAAAAATAATCTGGCACAGCGCTGCTTTACGCCTGACAGATACGACAATAGCCGATTTGGGCGCAAACTTCCACCATATAGCATTCAAATTGCCACGGCTCTCTCAGATCTTAACCTCGCAATGCCATCCACTGCAGCTCGACCGCCCACAAGGCCATTCTGGACTTTCAATCAACCAAAGGTCGAGTACTTGCTCTTGGAGAAGAAATCCACTATCACATCGGCGGAAATTCTTGGCATCTTCCACAAGTTCGCCGATGACAACAATCACAAATCACTCGTATTCATGGATGGGTCGAAACACGAGGCTAAGGTAGGCATCGGCAACACTGGACCAGGTCTCAGACTTTCCAAGAGTCTACCGGATAACTTCTCCATCTACTTCGCTGAAGCAATGGCCATTCTGGCCGGTATCTCCATTCTCATGAGGCGTAAAGCTAGAAACGTAGTAATTTGTTCAGACTCCAAATCCGTCCTCCAGTCAATTAGCAACATCCACGACTGTCTACATCACGTAATTGATAGAATCCAACAAATCGTGGCCCATAACGTAAACATGAACTTTTCCTTCCACTGGATTCCGGGCCACGCCAACATCCCAGGCAACGAAGAAGCAGACCGGCTCGTAAAGCAAGCCCTAGCATCGAACACTTACCCTGGCGTGGAATATTCGGTAGACGATTGCAAAGCACTCCTACAACGCCACATTCGCCAACATCAACAGAACACATGGACACAACACAACTCAACACAACACAAATTCAACCATACCCACGCAATCAAACCAACGATTGGCACATGGAACACATCAAATAAATCTCACCGACAAAAAGAGGTCATCCTCACTGGACTTAGAACTGGTTGCACAAAACTAACACAGCCTCAATTCGAGGGTGACCAATACACAACACCTCATTGCGACACCTGCAACACCACGTTAAGCATAGGTCACATCCTGCTAGACTGCAGTAGCTTTAGCTCTCAAAGACAACCACTTAAGGCATTCTGTCAAAGAGAGGGTATCACCCTATCGCTTTCATCGCTTATCGGTGACAAACACCCAGAACTCCTTCAATTGATATGTGAATATCTGTATGCCATAAAACTAGCAGGAGCACTGTAGGCACCACACCACCAACACTCACATCAACTCGCAATGCATGACCGCGAAACACTCGTAGGAAACACGTAAATAGCCATCCCCGCATGGCGTCGGACGTACATGAGCCCATTTGCTTCCCAATTAGAAATCAATGGTTACCTAGCTGTGCCGTCGAAAGTAGGTGAGCCGACTTGCTTTAGGAAAACAAAACTAAAACTAAAAATTAGCATAACGTAAAACGACTACCCATACGAGCCATCGGACGTAGATGAGCCGATTTGCCTTGCAACTCATAACGTAAACGGCTACCCAGAGGTACAGCGGACGTAGAAGAGCCGAATTACAAAACACCGTACTAACCCAACTGACAACCCTGCATGGCATGCTCGGACTAACCCGCTACTAACAACTAACACGCGCGGCCGGCGTGATAGGCGGTGTGGACAATTACCTCCTTGTTCGCACGGTAAAGATCCCTCGGTGTTCTTCGATAAGAGTAGGCTAAAGCTGGTACCCTGGCAAAATCAACTTTTCGCCACTCTCAAAACACCCCCACCCCAACCCAAACTATAAATTATTTTGTTGAGGAGTAAAGTAAAATTAAAACCACTTAGACATCAGGGAGATCAACCCAGCCCCCGCCTTCAGCACCTAAAATATCACAAACTATAACGTAAAATTCCCTTAACGTAAATGTCCACTTGCCTGCACCTTGATCGCAAACACTCGCTTTTATAGACAGACATGTAACGTACTCGCTTTAAAGGCGGCGCAAATGAACTTTATGGTCCGGTACGCCTAAAAAAATCACTCCCCCAGGCATTGGTATTTTGTACTTTGGTACCCTTGTGATTCCTGTGTGAACTCCCACCGTGAACCAGAGGGAAAACGTAGTTCAGTCCAAGCAGGGTAGCCCGTCTAGCCCAACCAAAACCTGATCGGTCTCGGAGTGAAAATGCTGGCTGGGTACTTGGCTGTATGGGAAAACAACTGAAGCTTTCCGACTCCCTACGGATCCTTGGGATTTCTGGAAGATCCGATTACACCTTCACCCTCTTCGAAATGTCCGCCAGAGGAACATCTCAGAGATAATTCTGCATCCCCAGAACGAGTGTCCTCTACCAGTATTCCTGAATTATCTCGCTTGTTTTCAGGGCCTCACCTAGGCTGTCTGATCATATTCAAATTGCAACTACGAAGGTAGGTGCATACCGCCGATGTGTTCACTGCACCTACCTTCTATTCTTGCAAGTAGGTAGATAGGTACCTACCTGCATACCTACCTACCTACCTAGATGAGTTCTCACAATTATTGGTGTCCTGAGCCAAATCCTATCATTGGCATGTTTGACAAATTATTGGTGCATTGACAAGACGAAGTGCTTACACCGAGTCCCGCCCCTAAAGGGTCTAAATATAACGGACTATTTAGGCCCCGAGCAGCTTACCACATGCCACAGGTAAGCAAATCACAATTAAATTCGCCTAAGTAAACATTTTGTGAGCGTGCCACAACCGCGAAATACGTACAGTACCTGACACGATATGCCTTGCGGTACCCAACATATCCCTCCTGTAACCATGGGAACCTGACGTCACATGGACTACGATAACCAATCAGAATTTTATTTGTGGTCACGTGGTATGATGCACCAGTGCGGCATTCTGGGTACCGCAGTTTGGTGTTTCACGGGTGGGAGAAAGGGGCGTGGATATGCCCAACAAGATAAAGAAGGATAAGGTGAGGGGTGATATGATGAATGTTTGAGCTATTGATTATGCAATCTGAATTTCATGTTATCGGAAAATATTGTTGATCTAGCGTGGCAATGTGTACAAATTCCTGTTGAGTTGTCACCAACAGAACTGCGCCACAATCGTCGGATCGGAGATACGAATATCTGTGTAAAATTAAAATGTAACAAATCATCCTGTAGTCATAAATAAAGTCATAAAGTATTAAGGCTTAATAAGAGCCACAGGGGCCCATCTGGGTTAAGCCTATCTAGAAGAGGTACTAGAAATGTACATACTCTCACCCCAATCAATCCCTTATCCCAAGTTCCTAGGAAGCTATATCAATATACCCCAGCCTATCTAGCACCACTCACTTGCTACCGCATAACACCCTGAACAATCACAAGCTCCTCCCATCATACCCATCGTGCCACCATAGACAATCATCAGCATCACATCCCGAAGGAAGGTGCCAAATCCACTGCTAGGCAGACCCCACACAAATTCATAAAGCATTCAGACTTAATAAGAGAATCACTTGCTATTGCATAATACACTCAACAATTACAAACTCCTCCCATCATACCCATTGTGCTACCATAGACAATCTCATCAGTATCACATCCCGAAGGAAGGTGCTGAATCCACTGCTAGGTATACCCTATATAAAGTTATAAAGTGTTTAGACTTAATAAGAGACTCACTTGCTATTGCATAACACACTCAACAATTACAAACTCCTCCCAACTCCCATCTCCTCCCTGTCGATCAACCCTCCCTGGAATACAGAAAAACAAGCCCCCTATTCTTATAATGATTGTCTATGCCATTTTTAAAGATGTTCAGAGTGTTGCTACTGACAATGGTTCCTGGCAGCTGGTTCCAGTGTTCTACTACCCTGTTGGTGAAGAAAGACTATCTTAACCTTGTCCTGCTGTGATTAACTTTAATTTTGAATTGATGATGTCTAATTGCATCATTTCTGTTAAATTCAAACATTTTCCTGAGATATCCCTGTTCCTGACCATGAACAAATTTAAAAACCTTGATGAGATCTCCTCTCAGCCTTCTATATCTAAGTGAAAACATATTCAATTTCTTCAATCTTTCCTCATATGCCAGGTTGCTTATACCATTAACCATTTTTGTTGCCCTCTTTTGTACTTTCTCTAAAAGCCTACAATCTTTCGCATAACTAGGGGACCAAGCTTGGACGCAGTATTCCAAATGTGGCCGGACATATGCACAGTAAAGCTTCCTGATGACCTCCTCACTTTTGTATGACACATTCCTCTGTATTGCCCCAAGCATTCTTAGTGCCTTCTTCGTGGCTTCTTTGGTCTGTTCTGATGCCCACAATTTTGTGTTCAAAATAACACCTAAGTCCTCCTGCTGAGTCACAGATAGTACTTGGCCACTCATCAAGTATGGAGCCTCCATATGCTGCCTACCTACATGCATGACTTTGCACTTATCAAAATTAAACTTCATTTGCCATTTTTCGGACCACTTCACTAGCTCGTCTAAGTCTTTCTGCAGCAAAACCTGCTCATTGTGCCCTGTTATTGCCCTAAAGATCTTCAAATCATCTGCAAATTTCAAAACCTTACTGCTTAGGCCACATTCAATGCTATTCACATATATAATGAACAATAGTGGCCCCAGTACCGACCCCTGGGGGACTCCACTAAGAACATTTTGCCATGATGACTTTGTACCATTTAGCATCACAGAATATGGCATGCCACCACAAAATAACTATCTGTTTTATAGTTGCTCTTTGCAAGTGGTTCGAGGATTTTCATTGGTATATATTTCTAACTGGGTGAAATTTGATTTTTTGGATTTTTTGCTTCAATGCAGGGTATTTTAATGTAAAAAATGACAATGTGACCACTCATTTTCTCTGCAAATGATTACTTTTCAGTTGGAAAACAAATACACAATCATAATCTTCACTCTGCAAATATAGCACATTGTGTATAATTATCAGTACCTGGTGTGTCACAGATGTGATAAAGAAGAAATTCAGCACTTCATGCACTTGCTTTAATACTCTTTGACATCAAAAACCCTGTTTTTGCCTTCATTCAACATTTATTTCCGAGAATGAATACTTGCAAAACAATGCATCTGCAGCCAAGGCCAGAGGTTCCTTGCGATGCTGCATTATTTTATTTTTCATATATTTGATGACGTCATAGCCAAAAAATTCGTTTCTGACGATTCTGATTTTCTGGTTAGGTTAGATTATATTATATTATGAGTACTATATTTTATATTATGCAATGTTATCTGTCATTCTTACACTGCATATTATTACTGCATATACTGGAGAACCAACACATCCTCGAGAAGGTTTCATACGTATATTTACTAAGAGGGAAGTGAGTTTAATGAAAATATTTAGTAAACTTCCAGAAGTTTAGTAGGTATTATTACTAGACTTGCCTATGCATATATATACAGTGTGACCGGAATTGAGGACGTGAAAGTTGGCCGTGTTCTGCTTCCGGGCAAGAGTTCAAAAATTACATATGAATAGATAAATGCTGCAACTTACTGTTTTGCCATACGTTATCAACTTTCATATTTGTGACTCAAATAATGTTGATTAAGCTATATAAATATCAAAATTGACAAACAACCTCTTTTTTCTTCATAAGCATTGAACTGTTTATCTTGGAAAAGTTGGTGGTTGATTAGTATCATATCATTTTTATATTATACAAGATGCCTAGATCAAACACTTCTGCTTTTGTTTTCCATTAGCACCAGTGATGTTGCAACTCCCAACTTTCAATATTAAGATGCTGAAGATCAGGGGTGGCAAATTGCTGCCAAAAGCTAGTTTTTTTTTTGCCATGTCAGTGATGCTCACCAGTAAGACATTTAATAACAATAACTGATAACCCACAACAGACAGTGATTGACTTGTATCTCTGGAATATGGAGAATCTCTGGATTAAGCATCACAAGTCTGCCATGGTCTTGTGCATGAGGTTGAAGTGATATGACAACATGTTTTGCCAGGTCTGTGGTATTAACCAGTTTATGCCAGCATTTTGCAAACCCTGCTGAAAATCATAATCAACCTGAAAGGAGCATTGTGTCAGACAGATGGCATACCACCTAGTATTGCATTGGTGGTCACTTCAATACATGTCATAATCCAATTTGTTTTAAAGAATGTTATGTTTTTTTTGTCTCATTTTGGTGGGAAATTCACATGATAAAGCTTAAGATGCTTCTGTAGGTCCACTTCTCTTTATTGTTTCTATTTATCTTATTTGTGAACAGCATTGAGGTGGGGCTGAGGAATAGGGTGTTCAAATTTGCTGATGACATCAAGCTGGACCTAAACAAGTGGGCTGATCAATTGCAGATGTCTTTCAACTATGAAAATGTATAGTTATGCATCTGGGGCCTGGAGGTGAGACATTTCAATATGTAATGAGACAAAGGGAACTGAATGTTGTTAAGGAGGAAAAAGATTTGGGTGTCTTTGTTTCAAATGACCTTAAAATGGAAACAATGCACCTCAGGAAGGAACAGGGCAATCAGAATGCCAAGCATCATTAATAAGAGCTACATGGCTCAACGGTCGACGTGTCGTAAAACCAATAACCATCATTAATAAGAATATGAGGTATAGGAGCAAGAAAGTCCTGAAAAAAATGGACCTATCCTATGTGTGACCCCACTTGGAATATTCTGTACAGACAGGGAGCCCTTACTTAAAAAGGGGGGGGGGGAGAGAGAGAAATATATATATATATATATATATATATATATATATATATATATAAAAAAAAAAAAAAAAAAAAAAATATATATATATATATATATATATATATATATATATATATATATATATATATATATATATATATATATATATATATATATATATATATCATATATATTCATATATATATATCATATATAGGATATATATATATATATATATATATATATATATATATATATATATATATATATATATATATATATATATATATATATATATGCTAGAAAGAGTGCAGTGCAAAAACACAAGATGCATCAGTGGACTAGGGGTAGCTTTTAATATGGAGAAAGGCTGATGGGATTTGATGTGTACTCACTCAAGTATAGGAGATGAAGGGGTGATGTGATTGAAATGTCTAAAATCGTTAAAGGGTTTAATAAGGTCAATTTGAAGATGTTCTGTAGAGTATCTTTGGTATGTGATGCTTCAATCACTGAATGATAGCCAAACCTGAGGACCATTATATGTTGCAGCTGTTTATGCAAAACATTCGTTTTTATACAACACATTATGCATATGTGTTAGCAAAATATGTGTTACCAAGTTATGTCTTTCTGCCTGATATTTTTTATATACATCTTTTCATCTGAGGTTAATAATTTGTTTTGACTGCAAATAACAAAAGCAGAGTTCCTTATCTATATATTTTTTTTAAAGGATTTAAAAAGAGAAGAAATGACGAAAACGTTTGGTCAACACTGATTCAAATGGTATAAGATAATACTTTGTCTAACTAATATCCAAAATATGGCATAAACACAGAAACCGCTTTCCTGAAAATGTTCAAAACCCAGGATATGTCCTTTTACCTTTTGATGCTAGTATTGTATGATCATGTCTTTTTGCAGTGTCTTGTGTCATGCAGGTGCTTCATTTCATCATTTTTTTTCCAGGAGACCAATAAGAAGGGGAAAGAAGATGTAACTGGCAGTGCTGTTGATGAGGTATGACCAATGACCTTGACCCCATTGTTTGGTTCTCTTCAGATTAATGTGGTTAAATTTTGTTTATAATTGTTCCAACAATTTGTTGTATAATATAATCCATAATGACATGGTTCCAGTTGTCATCTATCTCCTGGATAGCTAAATTATATTTATATAAACATGATATGCTGATGCTTTTGTTAGCTGCTTATGGGATAACTTCCTCAAGTCATGCCTGCTTTTTAATGTCTTGTCTACAGTACCATTCATTTGCTGAAAAAATAACCACTTGTCTTACCAGGGCAGCTTTGAGGTCATCTATTGTGCTCAGTATGGTTTGTGTTCAAGTTTGAAAGCTTGGATATCAGTAGCCACAATCAGATGCATGTTTACATCTAAGTCATCTCAGCTTGTGTTGATTGCTATATGCTGCAGGTTTGTATTGCTGTCAAATACCAAGCAGAAACAGTGTGATGATTGAGTTGTCAAATTGTGGATACTCATTTTCATATTTGATATGCATTTGAGAGCAAATCTGATGCTATTTATGTGCATAAATATGGTAAGCGGGAAGTGAAGTTGACTGGAGTTTTCAAGATATTTAAGCTTTTTGCATGCCAATGTGTAGGTATTTGTCCAAATAAACATATCAAAAATTGTGTGTGTGACCTCAAGTCAGGTTGGAAAGTCGGGTCAAGGTCAAAGCTAAAGTTTTGTTTCCAGGCTGATAATTTTCAGCCTAACAATCATAACAACATCCGGGATATATATGATGCAGTGCATGTGCTCCAGTTGTGTGCCAAGCTACAGGTCGCTATCAGGTCAGGTCACAGCGGTATGAGCCAAAATGTGTGCCCCTCCGCATAAATGACAAATTATGGAAATGCCATTCATCATCCTTTTTAGGCAGCTAAGTGATATCAGTCTCATATTACAGGCACTGATATGTCTTCTACATGTGTTTCATTGTTTGTATCCTTTCAAGGTCGTCCCAAGTTAATGATCCAGGTGAATCAGGTTGCACTAAATTGATGCTTTTTTGCAGACAGCTCACAGCTACGACAGTTTTCAGCGCTGCATTCGAATTCGGCACTCTCTTTTTGTATATGTTGCCAAAATTATAACAGAACATATCTCATCCTGCATCAATGATCTAGGCGAGAACAAATTTTCTAGGGTATTTCCAGATGCTGAATGCAAATTAACCGCTCCTTGTTACCACAAAAATTCACAAATTATATAAGTTAATCAGGTGTGAAAAGTGTGCCCATGTGAGTGGATGAACTTGCCTGATCAAATGTTACTGCATGACCTTCCATCACGTCTTTGGGCATCATGTGTTGTAGTGAATTGTTTAAGGTCCACTTGTCTTTGCATAACCTCTATTGTTCGTAGTTTGATGGTTACTGTACAATTACGTTCGAACCGGGAACCACTTGTCTTTGCGTAACCTCTATTGTTCGTGGTTCGAAGGTTACTGTACAATTACGTTCGAACCGAGAACAAATATGTTGCTTTTACACGCGATCTTGACCTTTAATTCACATTTTGATAACAGCACGGTGTTCGCCAGAAGCTCAGCTGTCTATTTATGCCATGTTTTACCCAAAAATATAATTTGGTTGGCGGCTAGGAGTCGAACACGGGCAAGGTAGATCTGTGATTTGGCGACACCCTACCGATGGCTTCTTTGGCCGGACTTGGATGGTCAACGGCAAGAGGATGCAGATATAGTTATTGGTATAGATACATGTATTTCTACCGCTGAATAGATGAAGGATAGCATTGTGCACCGGTGAATACTGACTTTCTGTACGTTGTATAGAAGAAAAGTTGGGAGGGGTTAAACGTGCCCCGCACTCCCCCCGGTAGAAGTAAGCGTGTGGTTTACGGGCGGCGGTTCGCGGGTTTAGTGCCAACATTCACAAATCATGTCAAATAAAAACAAATTGCTATGATTCAGACAGTGTGTCCCACATAAGTGTCAGTTCAGCTTTAGACGCCAATGCAAACATTCGAATCTTGTTACCATCTATCATAGCTATGGTGGATGAACATAGGAATGACACTGCACATATTAAGCTGGAATAAAGCTGCAACGAGCAGGTTCAGATCTGAATGGGATCCAGAAAATAGTTATGTGGAACTAAAAATGAAGGGATTTGTACTATATTTTCCTCCTATGTCAATGACAAGTAGGAAGACATTGGTATAGGCTATTGCAGATAGTACAACCAAGCAAAAAAAGGCAGAATGCAAGAATTATTTGTCTGAAGAATAGCTGTTTGCCGTGATTCCCAAATTTAAGCCAGTAGTTTGAGCCGCGGCAACTGGCTGCAGTTGGTGGTGTCGACCGACTGCGTCAGACCATGACGGCAGTGGCCCCTCAATCACTTCAGCAGTGTGCCACTGGTGTATTTTCACTTCTCAGTCTTGGATTAGTTGTGTTAATCTTTCAGTCCATGCAATCGTGGAGTATTCGTCAAGTAGGTCTAAATAATCAGGTAAATCCATTTGATCAAGACTAAGAAATAAAAGTATTGTTTGTATATGCAAGGAGCGTATAATTTCTTCCAACGTTTCATTTGGATTTGATCAAACTTTGGCATCCATAGCTTGATCAGTGCATTTCAGTGTGCAATTTGCAGCATCCTGGTGGGTTCTGTTAACAGCTTATTACAATTTGCAGACCGACCATAATGTTCATTTATTGTGTACAATATGTACAATGGTACATTGTGCTGTGGGTTGTGTGTTATAAGTTCGACATTATATCGATGGGTGTTGCATGGTATGGTAATTGTTGATACATGCTGGGAAGCTAGCTATTGTCTATCAAGAGTATTAACAATTCGTGGGTTCCTGAGATGAAAGGTAGCATTCTTTGTTTGCAAAATTGCGCGAAGAGTGTATTTTATTTTTTGGAGTGCATTATCATTTGGATGGCAAAGCTCCAGAAGAGGGCCATTTTTCTAGCACCAGTGTGAGATCATTTAGACACCGACGGCTTATCGTAGCGCCATTAAGTACAGCCGGTCCCGACGTTTCTGGACCCAGTATCCATCTCCTATGGTACATAGCTTGGTGTTCGTCCTCACACAATACGGCACGCACCACCGCACATCACACCTTGGTAATCTTTTGATTTTCTGTGCACATATTTCCTGCTGGCTTGATCACCTTTTCCCTACCCTTGAAAGCCAGAAATGTTTTTTTTCGGCTGAGAGCGTCCTGTCTTGAGCCGTAGATCGATGCTCGCTATGTTCCTCCAGTGCTGTAGCATACGGCGGTAAACAAGCTGGCATCAACAACAGGCCTGGGTATATTTGATGGACAATATGTCCGCTTCAATGGGATGCGGGGTAATAGTTTTCGAGTATGAACCGATATAGGTCGCAGAGAACAGTGATGGTGTGGAAATCCAAGAGAGAAAGAGCACTTCAGAAGTCCCATTCGCGTTAAAATCCACGTTGATACAGCATAGCCTGTGCATTGCTTTAATTCTGCATGTGGCACTTGCTTCTCCATGGCTCAATTTATTGCCTAAGCCGATGTCTTTTCTATGGTGATGACGATGCTGAAGCAAGCAGTGCAAGATTATTGTCTAGCCATATTCGAGATGATGTTCGATTTTGCCAGTGTTTTCTCATCTCCATCTGTAGAGGAATAAAAGTCCATTTTGTACAATCACTATTGGGAGGACAAGCCTTTCTGGGTCCAAGAACCTCTGGAACTGACCAAAATTAATATATCCGTGGCATGTGTACGCAGTCAGCAAGAGGTCTGACCGGTTGTGTATGGCGTCAGTCAGAGGTGTCCAGGGTGGTGAGTTCCAATCTCAGTGTCGGTCGCTGATCCGGTAATGCAGCCTGGTCCTACTGATGAGTGTGGCCGGTGGCACATCCTGGTCCTGCTGATCAGTGTGGCCGGTGGTACAGTCTGGTCCTGCTGATAAGTGTGACCGGGAATGCAGCCTGGTCCTGCTGATGGGCGTGGCCGGTGGTGTAGCCTGGCCCTGCTGATGAGTGTGACCGGTGGTGCATCCTGGTCCTGCTGATCAGTGTGGCTGGTGGTACAGTCTGGTCCTGCTGATGCTATTCTTGAACACTTGCTGCTTCTGGTAGCAACACTGTCGACTGGCAAAGACAGCAGATACACAACCTACATTATCACCATTATCAAATAATCAATAAAAGTCATAGAAAGTAACTCATCCATAGGCATTATCCATCTTCATATCCACATTTCTACATCAGTTTTTAACATTGTACCCTCCCCTCCACTCTACAAAAAAAAATCAATTACAGGATTCTGGTGTGACCGGTGGTACAGTCCGGTCCTGCTGATATGTGGCCGGTGGTGTAGCCTGGCCCTGCTGATGAGTGTGGCCGGTAGTACGGCCTGGCCCTGCTGATGTGTGGCCGGTAGTGTAGCCTGGTCCTGCTGATGAGTGTGGCCGGTAGTACAGCCTGGCCCTGCTGATGAGTGGCCGGTAGTGTAGCCTGGCCCTGCTGATGAGTGTGGCCGGTAGTACAGCCTGGCCCTGCTGATGTGTGGCCGGTAGTACAGTCTGGCCCTGCTGATGAGTGTGGCCGGTAGTACAGTCTGGCCCTGCTGATGAGTGGCCGGTAGTGTAGCCTGTCCCTGCTGATGAGTGTGGCCGGTAGTACAGCCTGGCCCTGCTGATGTGTGGCCGGTAGTGTAGTCTTGCCCTGCTGATGAGTGTGGCCGGTAGTACAGCCTGACCCTGCTGATGTGTGGCCGGTGGTACAGTCTGGCCCTGCTGATGTGTGGCCGGTAGTACGGCCTGGCCCTGCTGATGTGTGGCCGGTGGTACAGTCTGGCCCTGCTGATGAGTGTGGCCGGTAGTACAGTCTGGCCTTGCTGATGTGTGGCCGGTGGTACAGTCTGGCCCTACTGATGAGTGTGGCTCAGCGGCCACGGAGCGTGACGTTCTTGGCCCATCGACTGTGACCGACCCGCCTGCAAAGGTTAAAGGTGGTGGATAGCGCAGCGTGCTTACACCGGAGCTCGGGATTTGGTGTCTCCCAACTATTCTCCAGTGAAGCCCGCCGGACGGCCAGTTACTTTTTGTGTCTGTTGGTGGCTAGTCCAGCACCAGGCAAGCATTTGTGGCGTGTCGTGTTTCATCGTGAAGCGCTTAGTGGTAGTTTGGGAGCGATAGGTGCCGTATTTTTTAAAAGTAAGTGTCGTGCCGCTTGTGTACATTGACCGACAGCTTAGTTTTAAAAATGAGGATAATTGTGTAGTGTTGGAAGTATACTGCACCATTTAACTATCCGAAGAGTCTTTTCAAAGCAAATATTTCAAATGCACATTTGCTTTGGAATCAGTATTTCACTGAACGTTTACTGAACTTCATGGGATAAAGTAGTAAGCAGTGCAGTAGTTCTATTGATGCTTACGTTTTCTTCTTCCCCGTATTGTTGCAGGACGACACAGGAATGGTTGCGTTGTTAAAACCGCATGGAGGGCGGGTTTTCCGGATTCGCAGCTGCTGTGTCCGACCGTGTTGTGGTCGTCCCAAATGCCGTGTCACGTCACACGCCGGTGTATCGCCCCTCGGCTTGCCGCGTCCCACGGGGTGTGCTGCGTCGTTACGTGTTGTGATGACTCGGCATCATGCCACGCCGTGTGTGCTTTGACCTGCCGGTCCGTATTGGCGTCCACCTGCGATGCTGTGCGCTGCTGCCGTGGACTGAGCCCGGCGTGTGTGCACGCGTGTGCGGCAGGGTTTGGCCGGCCGTTCCGGAGCCGGCTCGTCGTCCAGTCCGGCGGCCGGTGCGCCGCCGCCCACCGCCATCAACAAGATGAAGTACGGCGCTAGCCCCACCATCCGCAAGGACCGCCGCCAGAGCTCGTCGCGCTTCAACGTGCCCAAGAACCGCGAGCTGGAGAAGCTGCCGGCCTTCATGGGTGAGTGGCTGGACCGCCTGTGGTGACTTACGGGGGGTGGGTGGCGGTAGGTGTAGGTGGTCCTCACTGAACCAGAAGGTCGGTGAGTCTGATCTGCAGCCAACTGCACTGTGCCATACGGCCCACCGACCGACCGACTCCTCTGAGTAAGCATGGACCAGCCGCCCTCCGTCTCAGGATCGGCTGGGATTGTCGCGTGCACAGCCGGCTCGCCCGGCCGGCAATCTGCAGTCTGACCTGAGCTGACCGGTTGGAGACTTCCGAAGTTGCCTCGACAGACGTTCGCCTGTCTGCTTGCCTGCTTGCTTCTTTGGCTGTTTATCTGTCTGTTCCCCCTATCCGTTCCTTCCCGTCTGTTTTCCATACCTTTTACCCGTCTCTTTAATTTCTCCGTTTTTCCTTACCTGCTCCCTCTCACTATTGCTCTATTTATCCGTTTCGATCTGTCCCCGTCTCAATATCTCCTTTCTTCAACGACATCTTTCTCCCCGGCTTACAAACATCGTGTCACATCTCCTGGCTCATTACATCATACAAATCCCTCGGCTGATGGCCAGGTGGGCTCCGGTGATGTTGGTGCGGTGTGCTGATTTGCTGATGATGATGGCTGATGATCCATGTCGACGGTCTAATTACTAAGTAATTTTATATTGAACAAATTGGTTGATGGCGTGCTGGCTTCGTCCTCGGGTGGCTGCGCCAGCTTTCTGGCGCAAAAGGGCAATGGCGTTAGAGCTCTCTTCCTTGGCGAGCGGTCTGATTTCTGGTGAAATCGTCTCGACCGGGAAGGTGAGATGACGTCACAAGTATTGATGTCTTCACGGTAGGCCAGTCAGCTGGCTAGATATCGATGCCCGAAGAATCACTCGACACTCTGGTTTCGGCCAAGACGTCCGCCAAGCGAATTGACGTTGCCTGACAGCAGTTGACATCTTAAGCAGTTGGCACTTCGGCGCATGTTAATTTGCACACGTCAGGTTAAGGATGTTGCTTCAGCTCGGTTCGATACTGTCGAGAGGCTGCTATCAGCTCGGAGCACGATTGCGGTCCACAAGGCGCGCGCGTCCTGCCTGTGGAAGCGACGGTGGAGCGCGCCAGCCGTGGCGCGAGACCGGCCAGACCCCGGGTCGGTCCTCGGGGTGCAGCCGGCAGGCGGCCGCATAACGCGCCTGTGCGTGTGTGCCGGGCGCCGCTAGCTGGGAGCCAGCCGGCGTGGACGGCGGCTGTCGATCCAACCGGCCCGGCCGGCGGACGGGCGGCTCGCGGCTCGCGGCTCCACAGGTGTCGCCACCTGCGTGGTCGGCGCGGTCCAGGTGTCGCCATTGCGGGTGTGGCGGCCGACAGGGTGCAAGTCGTTGAGGTACGCGAGGGCAATGCTGACACGGCACAAAGGAGAGGGGTTCCCGGTGCTTTTCCATGGCGGCCCTGGAGCACGTGTAGCCCTGACATTCATGCACATGCACTTAAACTGATGGGTGAGAACGCGTACGAAGGTGTGGTGTGAGTGGGTCCTTCAGGGCTGGCGAAAAAGGGCTCCTATTGCGCGGTCTGGATTTTTCCTTGGTAGTCTTTAACTGCGTAATTATGGTCACGCTAATGGCTTAAATACGTTTTAGCCGGTCAAATTGGGCTTAACTTGGCCAGTGTTCTAAAATATATTTAACCGATGGGTGTGTTCAGTTTTGACCGCGTTTAAGCAGTGAAGAGAATGGTACAAAGTGTTACATATTTAGAATGGCTCTTCAGGCCGTGCTTTTTTAAAAGCTCGTCACGGTATGGCAAATGTAAAAGTTCCAAGATTAGACTGGCGTTAGCATTAAAACTCCGCCCACGTCCAACAGTCAGCTGAGAATTTGGGGTCCCGAGGAATTTGTGTTTCGAGCTCCTAGAACTAGTGATGTCTGTAAAGCCAGTTTTGTGACTTAGCACTAGATGAAAAGCGGCAAAACTTTTTTCGGACATCTTGGCAACTGTGGGTCACGAATGACGACATGGGAGACATTTACTGGCACAATATGTGCAGTGATCGCATTTGTTTTTATTTTGTCAAAGGCTCACCTAAAATCAGTACAAATTTGTCATCCCTGGTCAGGAATTCACTACTTGTGGTGATATTTAAAAACCCAGGAAAATTACATTACAGTCGGTTCCATAGGTACATGGGTAACGTTTAATTGGACAGGTCACTCATGATGAGAAGCCGAGAAGCCTGGAAAAAACAGGCGTCTGATATTTTTCATTTTGTCATCGACCAGGTGTCAATTACAGGATGTATCCAGCCGGTTTATGCCATGTTTTTAGCCGGTTAATACGGCGGGGACGAGTGGTCTAGGGGTAAGATGCTCGTCTCACAATCGAAAGATTGTGGGTTCGAGTCTCACCTGTCGCTGCTCTTCGCTCGCGACCAATCGGCGTGAGAGATTGGCGACGCTATATGACTCAACGGTCGACGTGTCGTAAACCAATAACCAATAACCAACCGGTTAATACGGCGCAGTGGGACAAGCCTCCCAACCCTCGTCACGTTCTAAATCATGAGCACTGGCTGCCGACGCACCAGTTTCCACGGCGCAACCAGCTGCCACCCCGACAGCTGTGCGTTTTCACCCGACGTGAGGAACGAGAACGCCCACGTATTTCTGCCGGATTCGCTTAGTAGCGCATCAGCTTTGAAGCCTGTTTACCCTTGCGATCCGCCTTTACACGATGTTTTTGATGCGAGCAACTGTGCTCAGCCAGGTGGACGAGTACTGAATGCCGAGCCGCTGTGTGGGATGACACGGCTGATGCAGCGACGAGGCGGGCGCCACGGAAACCATACACACCTGCACTTTCCCTCCCGGATACACACCTCGGCCAAAATATCACCACTGTATTCCGGGAAAAGTGGCGGCTGGCATGGAATTCCATTATCTCAATGCGATTAGGACTGAAACAATTGGCACCCTGGGAATCACCGGTCAGAATATTGCGTTGGGTGCTCGGTGTATTGGCGTACTGGTCGTCGTTCCATAGCACAGTAGTGATCGCACTGGTAGTCAAGGCCACGGCTCACGGACGATCGAGTCGTGTGCGTGCGTGCGTGCGTGCGTGCGTGCGTGCGTGCGTGCGTGCGTGCGTGCGTGCGTGCGTGCGTGCGTGCGTGCGTGCGTGCGTGCGTGCGTGCGTGCGTGCGTGCGTGCGTGCGTGCGTGCGTGCGTGCGTGCGTGTGACTGTGTCTGTGTCTGTGTCTCTGTGTGTGTCTGTGTGTGTGTGTGCCGGTGGTGAACGTATGTGGGCATCTGTCTGTTACACGCTTGTCATTAGGATGCTCTGAAGGCTTAACAGTTGGGGACGAGTGGTCTAGGGGTAAGTCTCACAATCGAAAGATTGTGGGTTCGCGTCTCACCTGTCGCTACTCTTCGCCCGCGACCAATCGGCGTGAAAGATTGGCGACGCTATATGACTCAACGGTCGACGTGTCGTAAAAACCAATAACCAACCGAGGCTTGAAAGTTGGTAGGGAAGGTATGCGTGGATATGATACGATGGACGATCAATCAGCTTTGAAAATATCAGGCTATTCTGGATGCCCTCTCCGGAGAGGACGACTACTCTTCTTGCACGTTGCAGCAAGATCGACCGAATGACCCCCAAGTTGAGCATTAAAATAATTATAGGTATATAGTGTATGTTTGTTGTTAAGGATACGCCGACATTGGTATGACAGTGACACGGAAAATTCTGATATGGCATAGCAAAAAGCATGCATCCAATTTTACGGGTTACTTACTGTGTCGTGACACCATGCCAAAAAGTGGCAACTCTGTTCTCCATCTCGTGCGGTACTTTCGTCGTCTATGCTCAACAACTACATCTCTCGGAGTCCGCTCCACGAAGCGTCTCCGATGCAGGCGCCGTTTTCCGGCCGCACTTGACGCGCGACTGAAAGTTCAATAAGTCATCAATCTGAGCCGACCCACTTCCCAGGCGGTGTTTGTCCTCGACGCAACTCAGCCGTCACAACTCGGGCCGGTCCCGGCTGGTGTGGCGATTGTGCGATTGCGGTTGCAGTTGCGATTGCGGTTGTGATTATGCCACTCGCCGCCGGTCGACACGGGCGTCGAGCACCGTCGCCGGCCCGGTAGCGGTACGGGGCGGGCCGGTAGCGGTGACACTGCCCGGCTGTATGTAGCGCGTCAGCTGCCGGCGCCCGCCCGTCTCTCTCTCTCCCGACCTCGCCGGCCGCCGCTCTCGTCGCGTGACGTCATGTTTCCACGGCGACGGCCGACTAAGCGGAGAGACGTCTGCCCTGCACTCTTATTGATCGGCGCGACTCCGGCCGCCCGCGGTGACGTCACCGGACATTGATCACGGTGCCACGGCCGCCGGCCATTCACAAGGCCGGCCGTGTGACGTCACAGTTCGGCTCACACCTGTGGCGGGCGATTGAGACGCGTGGCCGGCGCGGCGGCCGCCGTGTGCGGCTGCCGTCAGCTGCTCCCGGCGCACCCTGGCTACCGCGCGCACCGCGTGCCCGGCGCTCTTGCTCTTCATCTCGTGCTCGCACCAGTGAGCCCTCGCTAGCGCCTTGTCTCTCTCCCGCTGTATCACTCTCCAACACTTTTCCTCTGTGACTGTATTTCACTGCCCTGTCTTTCGAATCTTACTTAATCGTTCCCGCTTTCTGTCTGTCTCTTTCTCCGACATTATATTGTTTTTATCTTGCCCTTGCTGTGTTTCTGTATTTCCATTTTGCTTTTCTCTTAGTCTTCCCTTCATGTCATTCTCAACCAATCTTTCGTTTTCGTTCCGTACAACTGGACTGTTGTACGCACTTTTCGGCAGTCATGCTTTCCGCTATTTCCAGCTCCATTTAATTTTCAATATGTTCACATGTGGTCAGTAAAAAAAATCCAATAAAAATGTCAGTGTCAAATCGGAACTTCAATGACATGGGCGTAAGTTAACGGCGCATTGGATTTCCATTGGAACCGGCGGTGCTGAATTTGTGATTGGCAAAGCGCCGGTTGAATGCAAATATGTTCATCCAACCGGAAGAGTTTTCACCACGGGGGTATTTACCCAAAAGTGGTATGATCCGAGATGATTTGCGCATCCCAATCGTCTGGAAAATGCGTCCTATTTTCTCACTTTCGCGCGGTTTGAACTTTAAGCGGCTGAAGCTAGTGTTTGCCACGCGCTGCTGTGACCCTAGCTTTGCAAGTGGCTTCATGGGCATGCCATACATGAGGATGGATGTCGTGGTAAGGGGGATGGCCGAGAGCGTAGCATAGAGGATCCTCTGCTGTATTTTCGTAGGTAGTGCATCCAGGAGAACGTGAACCTCAATATAAATCCCATCTAGACCGGTTAGACAACGGTATGCTGTCATTATTCGGTCAAGCAAATTCTGATGGATGAGGACAAATAACCGGTATCCAAGTTCTTATGCCGATTCTCTGCACCCGAGTGATGGTATCAGGGAGACCCAACTACCCATGAATTAATATCTCAGCAGGTCGAAAGCCAAGGATCCATTCATTCTGTTGGCATCGTGGGTTCAAGATCCGGTTGTCGCTGGGCATTTCGTGTATCGTCGCGACGCAAGCGGGGAGATAGCTTGGTGACGCCTCGTGTTTCAAATGTGTGGTGGAAGAAAACGTGTCCAGTGCTCAGGACATACGTGAAGGTCATGCATGCTAATAATTGTCCGATTGATGAGGGTACTTTTCCAAGACCGGATGTAATCTGAGCTTTACTTAAATTCACATCAATGCCACTGTCTATACACGTTACTTACCTGCCATTATCACAAGTTAAATGGGGGGGGGGACAAGTAGTCTAGGGTTAGTTGCTCGTCTCACAATCGCAAGATTGTGAGTTCGAGTCTCACCCGTCGCTACTCTTCGCCCGCGATCAATCGGCGTGAGAGATTGATGACGCTACATGGCTCAACGGTCGACGTGTCGTAAAACCAATAACCACCACCACAAGTTAAATTGTTCGTCCCACGGGGGTCATTGGCGTCTTCTTTTCCCTATTTATGAGCGATCACGCAATTTAGTTGCCTAATTGTTACCTCGTGTGGGGAGATATTTAATTATGCAGCTTCTACTTAAACTATGCCATTGCAAGTTAGTGAATTTGATGACAAGAATCAATAATTTAATAATAGTGATTTACCCAGGAGCAGATTGGCAGCAACCGGCTGATATGAATCAATGTGAAATTGGCTGGATCAAGTGGGAAGCCAGTAAATGACCTATAAAACGGCTTAAAATAAATAAACCCATTCCGCCCAAACGCCATTTTGCAATTTTTTTCTGAATCTGAGAGGTTATTCTCCTCACTAAAGTAGTATAATTAATACCTCCGTAGTATTGGGTGTATGACCTATGATTGCGTCAAGTCAAGCTTAGTATGGCGTACCCTTTGCCCCCAATACCTATTCTATTCTACCATTAAATGTGAGTGTCGTGTGACCGCGTGCTGTTGATGTGGAGTGGTGTTCCAGAAAGCTACTCCAATAAAACAAGCAGGTGCCAGAAAAGTCGGTGTTTTTCTTCTTGATAGAATAGCGTTCACTTTGCTGGATTACGTTCCAACATTTTATATTACTATCATTTTCATTGCAATGCTTGCTCGATGTTTAACCGATTTTGTAGTTATTACTAGCAATAATTATTAAGTAGGCACATAATATGTAGAGATGCAGCCAATTTTTCATAAATCTAACAAGTTACATTATTCGTCCATACTTCCAACACAACTGAAGTTTTGTTAGGTCAACGTTCAATTATTTATTCCCGCATTGAAGAACAATATGGCTATTTTCTGTTTTCTGGCTCTTCTCACTATTTTCTGGCGTTAATTAGCCGTTCTTTGGGCATTTACTTGGTGCGTGTGGAAGTAGCAAATCACTCCATTGTTTAACTGTTGGTTCCAGTGAAATTCCAACGCAGCTGGGAACCATGGGATCCACATCCAGCTCAATTGTCACTCAATTGTCCAGCTTTGCGTCAGCAGCTGCAAAGATGATGCATCAACCGGCAATTAGAGAAGTCTTCCGTGACGTGTGTGACGTCAGCAACCATGCTTCGGTGGCCCAAGTGCTCGTTTGCTATTCATGGCTGGGCGTGAGTTCTGATGCGACATGGGATGAGGGTTGTTTTGTAGTTGAGTAATTGGCTTCCAACCAACCGGAGAGGGTTTCGCCCGCCTCCCTAGGCTTCCACGCGTCGACGGCGTACAACTTGCCGTCGGTCGTGGTGACTAGGCGGGCAGTGGTGCTGTGCGGTTTGCAGGTCCGCCACAGGTGGGTGGGTACCTGATGCCAACTTCATCGGGCAACACGGTCCGGCAGACGCTGGCGTGGGAGCCCCGTTTGAGCCGACGCAGTCGTGCTTTCGGTGCTCGTGTTCCGAGTGCTGCGCCGCCGACTTAACCGGGGAAGACGAGGAAATCAGTCGCCGGCGACGCCACTGCGCCATGCTTCATTACTGCCTGCGCTATGCGGGGTTCATGGTCAGCGCTGATGTAGGGTCCATTGCCAGCGCTGATCAGTGGGAAATTACCAGCGATGTAGTGGTGGTGGGCCGATTACCAGCGTGTAGTTCCATGGCGAGCCGGGTTATGTTCCTCGAATTCGAGCATAGCTATCGTCGGTAGTCGGTGACGGCCACCCTACGTGCGCGGGCGTCGTCACCGGCGGCTTGAATGTTCTCGCAGGCCGACGCCGACAGTGACCTTGTGTACGCTCGGGCCGAGGGCCGGTCCGGACACCCCCTGGGAATGTCGGGACATGATTGGATGCTGGTTTACCGATTGGCCTGTGCCCGATTCATATCGGCTTGTTTATGTAGTCGCCGTGGATGTGGACGTTGTGGGACGACCATTACGCCGCCCGAGGGCGGTCACCCGACCCGACCCGGTCCGGTCCGGTCCGGTCCGGTCCGGTCCGGTCCGGTCCGATTCTGGTCGGGTGACCGACCTCGTCGTTGACCGAGTGTCGACAGGTGTGTGATGTGGGGCTGTCGGAGCGTTTGAGGTACTACGTTTGTATCCATTCGATACTAATTTTGCTTTTTGTTTCTGGATATAGATTTGTTTCGAGTTCCTTGCGTTGTCTACTTCCGATTAGTGTTTTATGGTAATTTTGTCTTGGTTTCGTGATATCGTGGAAGCGTCAATAATTGAGTACACCAGTGAATCCTGAGTGACTACTCTTCCGATAGTTCCAGACACCGCGGTTGGTTTCCATAGGATAAACAAAACATAGGATAAAGTTCAGTTTGAACCAGTGCCAAAATATTGGTTTTTCGTCAGGTCTGCGATGTCGAGGAGCATACCAGGATGTCAGAATTCACCATGAAGACGATGACATCTAAAATGTCTTCTAGTTCCTTTGAATTCAATCTGGAACCAGTAGGGTACATGGAACCGTACTTTTTTATGCGGGCAGCAACATCCACACTACCAACAACTCTCATTGAAGAACAAACCACCTTAAGGATTATCACATTGCCGGGGGCTTTATTAGGGAACGTGCGTGTCACCAGCCGCCAAACTGAGCAAGTACATGACACCTATAATCAAGGTACTGTAAGAAACAAGTCATGAAGACCACCTAAATATATATTTATATATTTATATATATATATATATATATATATATATATATATATATATATATATATATATATATATATATATGTATAGATACCTATATGTATATATATATATATATATATATATATATATATATATATATATATATATATATATATATATATATATATATATATATATGTACGATGTAGTACTCCGAGGCCGAGTACGATGTGAACAGATTTATGGGAAGAAGGTCGATTCACTATTCAGTAAGTAATACGTGCCATCCATTTTCACGACCACTTTACCACTGGTTTGAATGGGAGCCGGGTCGGACATGCGGTATCAGGATTCACACCAAGTAGACCGCCTTGCGTGCGCACAGAGTCCTGTACGCGGCGGGGAAGTACTGCGAGAGTGGCGCCCTGTTGTAGTGTTCCAGTCAGCCGGCCCGGAGCCGTGTCCCTCGACCTCGTGTGCCAGTCGTCGACTGACCGTTCCATTCGGGACCAGACGCGCGTGTAGCGGTTAGAGATCGCCTTGACAGGACGGGAAGACCGACGATGATAGTAGCCTCACGTACGAGGGCGTTCGCGGTTGTGCTACTTCGGTGAGTAGATGCTACGATTCATAACCTGCGTGACGTGTCACAGTGGCAATCTGCTATTTGGGATGAAGTTCTGAGGCGTCGGCGATATTACGTGGTGTTTTTGATGAGAGGTGCACGCTCTCACCAGCTTGGACGGCTGAAGAAATTCGACTGGTGGGAGAAAAGGCGCCGGTTAGATTCCTTCAGGAACCAGTAACTTGTTCTAGCCCGGCTGTGCCCAACGGCCGATGTTGGTGCACGTCCGATCGGCCGTGTGCACGTCCGATCGGCCGTACCGCCAGCGGTGACCAGTGCTGCTCGAGCCGTCGGCGGTGTCGACAGCGCATCACTGACATCACACGGGCCGGCGCTGGCGGAAACCGAAGGCGTCCGAGTGGCGGTACGACTCGGGGCGGTGACGGCGTCTCCGGCGGCGGCGGCGGCGGCCGCCGCCGCCGCGCCGCCGCCGCCGCCGCCGCCGCCGCCGCCGCCGGCCGGCGCGCCGCCGCCGCCGCCGCCGCCGCCGCCGCCGCCGCCGCCGCCGCCGCCGCCGCCGCCGCCGCCGCCGCCGCCGCCGCCGCCGCCGCCGCCGCCGCCGCCGCCGCCGCCGCCGCCGCCGCCGCCGCCGCCGCCGCCGCCGCCGCCGCCGCCGCCGCCGCCGCCGCCGCCGCCGCCGCCGCCGCCGCCGCCGCCGCCGCCGCCGCCGCCGCCGCCGCCGCCGCCGCCGCCGCCGCCGCCGCCGCCGCCGCCGGAGACGCGCGCCGACCGGCGGCCGTCTGACCTGGGCCGGCCAGCAGTCGGCCGGCGAGAGGGAGGCAGGGCGCGCCAGACGCCGACAGCAGGTGTACGGCGGCCGCGTCCCCCCCGGGGCCACCGACTGCTGTGTGCGGCCAGCTGATAGTCGCCGGCCGTGGCCCGCTGGACCGCTGCCGAGCGTGCGGACCGGACCGGCTCCGGTGGCGGTACCGCGCCGAGCCGCGCAGGAGCCGGCCACAGTGCTGACACCTGCGGCGCGTAACACCGCCGTCCGTCCCGACTGTCGTGACGCGGCGGCGGCGGCGGCGGCGTCACGCCCGTGGCGGGCCGACATCAGCTGCGGCCGGCCGAGGCGCGCTCCGGCGGCGGCGGCGACGGTGGCCGGCGGGCACCGGCCGCGCCCGGCGGCGGCTCCGGGTCGAGCCGAGACGGGCCGCCGGCGATGACTGGCGGGCCGGCGGGCCGGTGTGCCGCCGCCGTGCCGACCGGCCCGGCCGACCCGGAGCCGGCCGCCGGCGCGCGGCACACCAAACTGGCGGTGGCCCGGCTCGACACGCGCAGCCAGAACTTCTGGACCCGCCGCCGCTCGGCGCCGTGCGTCCTCTGGGAGCTGTCCGGTCTGTTCGGTATGTGGCCGGGTGTCCGGGGACGTTGACGTTTAGGTGACCGGTGCGTTCGGTACCTGGTGGGATGTTTGAGGGTGGACAGGATGGATAGTCCTCTGGGAGCTGTCCGGTTCATTCGGTATGTGGCAGGGTAGATAGGTTGGTGTGGGGTTTCTGGAGGTGCTCGGTGCGTGGTGAGGTGGCCAGGTTGGTATGGGGTTTCTGGAGGTGTCTGGTGTGTTCGGTGCGTGGTGAGGTGGATAGGTTGGTGTGGGGTTTCTGGAGGTGCTCGGTGCGTGGTGAGGTTCCCAGGTTGGTATGGGGTTTCTTGAGGTGTCTGGTGTGTTCGGTGCGTGGTGAGATGGATAGGTTGTGTGTGGTTTCTAGAGGTGTCTGGTGAGGTTGGCAGGCTGGTGTGGGGTTTCTGGAGGTGTCTGGTGTGTTCAGTGCGTGGTGAGGTGGATAGGTTGGTGTGGGGTTTCTGGAGGTGTCTGGTGTGCTCGGTGTGTGGTGATGTGGACAGGGTGGTGTGGGGTTTCTGGAGGTGTCTGGTGAGGTGGACAGGCTGGTGTGGGGTTTCTGGAGGTGTCTGGTGTGCTCTGTGTGTGGTGAGGTGAACAGGTTGTTAAAATATCTAAACGCCATACTTGTGACTCGGAGCTCTCACGAAGTCACACCAAATGCCATGGGGGAATTGGAATGCTCATAACACAGGAACGAGGCAGAGTCCAAATATCCAACCAAACACTGGCGGCCGGCTGGGTCAGGCAGGTCCCCATCCCCTGCTTGTCGCAGCGTGTGACGTCACGTCACTCGTGGGCGGGACGAAGGAAACCAGCGGACTACCATGTTTCTATCTGCGGGTTTCCACCTCTCGTCAAGCGGTGGAAACCACCGACAAGCTGAGGGCAAGCGTCCTGACACGAACAGATTCATTTCATAGCTTGTCATGTTTTGTTCACAACTAAGCTTCGCGTGATCCATTCCTACCCTTATTTTAGGCGGGAATCAAGTAGTGCTTTGGAATGACAATGAAGCTGGCCACATCACCCCGTTGTACATATGTTCCGCGGTGGTCAGAGGAGTGCCGAGGAACAGTTTGAGCTACGGGCGCGATCAGCGAAAGTTTGAACTTAATGGCACCAGGGAAAACCTCATTGCGTTTCAGAAAACCGGAGCTTTTGTGTTTCGCACAATTGGAGAAGCGAAGGTCTCCCGGAGGGAGTTCATTAGTTGATTGAATCGCCATGTCCCACCGGCACTGGCGTCGTCAACCTAAAACTGACTTCTGCCTGGTTTCGTTCACCTCCACTACCCATTTTGCACGTGGACGGGAGCCATGATGTTACACACAACACAGTCTGAATGGCAGCAGGAGTCCCGTCTCTATGATACATCGAATGCACTGAGAGGCTATCTCTGTGGATTTTGCGACTCGTGACTATTGCTTTAATTTTCCATTCACAATCGTCGAACTGAAATCGGCAGTGCCTGCTTTGTGTTGTGTCTCAGAGGGACCGAGCCACGCGTCAAACGCGATACTTCATCTGCCCTCACATACGCTTCAGGCACTGTTAAACACCTTCATTGCTGTATGGAGCGGAAATCAGTTCCCACCTTCCTGGCAGGAAGATACGGTTGTCCCTTTGTTGAGACGTAGCAAAAATGGGTTTGACCTCTCTGTGGACAGGACAGGATGCTATGGACAGGTTTATCTCACTTCATCACTTTGTAAGTTAATGGAAAGGCTTGTTGACTGACATGGTTCCCGGAGGACAGAAACTTTTTTTTTCTGACGAATAGTGTAGTTTTAGAGAAACAATACTACGTTTGACAATGTCTTAGTGCTAAACACGGCATCTCCGGAAAGTTTCTTTTAGGAAATGCCACATGTGGGGGTAATGTTTTTCGACATGGAAGGTGTCTACGATAATACATGGAAGCGTGGTGTCCTTTTAAAGCTGTGGAAGGCTGGCGCCTCAGCTCGGTCATGTTTCTGAAGAATTCCTTGGCTTAGCGAACGTTTCTCCTCTGCTTAGCAATTGTCATGTCAAGCGTATTTCCCCTCGTCAGAGGTGTTCCCCAGGAAATTGTTTTGAGTTGTGCTCTGCTTGCAGTCATCATAGATAATATTGGAGATGGGCTGCTCCATGGTATCCTGGTGATCCAGGATACCATGGTGATGACACGATCTGGTCATGTGCTTCACATACCTCATCTGTCGAGATAAGTTCAGCTTGCCACCTTTCACCCGAAGAGATGGAGTATCATCAACGGCTTTCGGCTTTTGAAGGCCAGCAGCACGTTAGTTGTACACTTCCGTCGTCGGAATTCCCACAACATACACTTCGGCTTTGCGGCCTGCCATTGTCCTTTCAATCAACATAAAAATGTTCGGGCGATTTATCCGGCAAACATTTGACACACACAGGCCACCTCCCTGCTTTACGGAACAACTGGGCGAAGTCGTTACGTACCGTGGCGAGCACGGACCACTGAGTACCGCGGGCGGCGTACGGTGTCGACAGGATGTCCACGTTACTGCTGTGCCACTCGAAGTCGTTACGTACCGTGGCGAGCACGGACCACTGAGTACCGCGGGCGACGTACGGTGTCGACAGGATGTCCACGTTACTGCTGTGCCACTCGGCGAGCACGGACCACTGAGTACCGCGGGCGACGTACGGTGTCGACAGGATGTCCACGTTACTGCTGTGCCACTCGAAGTCGTTACGTACCATGGCGAGCACGGACCACTGAGTACCGCGGGCGGCGTACGGTGTCGACAGGATGTCCACGTTACTGCTGTGCCACTCGAAGTCGTTACGTACCGTGGCGAGCACGGACCACTGAGTACCGCGGGCGACGTACGGTGTCGACAGGATGTCCACGTTACTGCTGTGCCACTCGAAGTCGTTACGTACCATGGCGAGCACGGACCACTGAGTACCGCGGGCGGCGTACGGTGTCGACAGGATGTCCACGTTACTGCTGTGCCACTCGGCGAGCACGGACCACTGAGTACCGCGGGCGGCGTACGGTGTCGACAGGATGTCCACGTTACTGCTGTGCCATTCGCTTATCCGTACGAAACTTGATTATGCATGTTTTATTTACGACGGTGCTGCTGCCACCACCAAGCGCAAACTCGATGCAATGCACCGTGCCGCTCATCGAATCTGTACTGGCATATTCCGTTCATCGCCCATTGCGAGTCTCATGGCAGAGGCGCATGAACCGCCGCTTTCTCTACGTAGGAGATTGGAACTACGCTATGCGTGTAAACCGCGGCAATTCGGCGCATTATTTGTTTGTGTCTCCGCTTACTGGCGCTATTCTCCAAATATTGACGTCCCAACGTTTCCCCTTTATAAATCCGCATGCGTGATGACCTGGCTGAATGCGGTGTTCGACGGCGTGCAATTCGGCTAGCCGAGCGTGACCCGACACCTCCATGGAAGCTGACACAGGGGCGGTGGATGTCTTTCTGTCAGGCGTTGTCAAGGGGGTATTGCAACAGATGAGTTCATGCCGTTATCCTTGTACACTTTCAAGCATTCCAGGGCTACACAGCCGCTCACACGGTCGGTTCTCGCACCGACGTTGGCGTAGGAGGCGCCTTTGTCAGTGACGCCTTGATGTGATCATTTTCTCTGCCTCTCCATGCGTCTGTTTTGTCGTCGGAACCTGTCGCAAATCACAAAACGTTGTTATATTCAGGTATCAGAAGAAGCACTCCACTTAGTTTTATCTGACACTTTGAGCAGCGTTTTCACTATGGCAGCTCTCGATCCCCTTTTACCGTGCGTCGTTTTATCACATCCTAACGCCGTACATCAGGCAGGGGAAACAGTGGTGCTCTGTTGAATTCCGAGCCATGTGGGCATTTCGGGAAACCAGCTCGCTGATGCAGCAGTGCAGCGTGCTGCACAGGCTCCGTGTACGTGGTCACAGGCTCCGTGTACGTGGTCACAGGCTCCGTGTACGTGGTCACAGGCTCCGTGTACGTGGTCACAGGCTCCGTGTACGTGGTCATTTCCGCTTCCTGCCAGTGACTTCTAGCAGTGCAGCGTGCTGCACAGGCTCCGTGTACGTGGTCATTTCCGCTTCCTGCCAGTGACTTCTACCCAGTCACTTCAGGATATTTGTATGATATGATAAGATTGTAAAACCTTTGTGTTTTGTCGAAGTATCGGAAAAACTATCATTTGTTGTATTCACAGACTCTCTTAGCAGTCTATCAGCACTGAGCAAGTTCTATCCATGTCACCCGCTATTGCGGAACATTCTTGTTTGTCTGACCGCACTCAGAGAAACTGGCAAAACTGTAGCACTGTGCTGGATACCTATCCATGTATGGTTTGTGGGAAACGAGCTGGCGGATGCCGCCGCTGAGCGAGGATCTCACAATGCACACATACCTGCTCTACCTCTTCCGGCGACCTATTACTATGCCATTTCTTCCTCGTTTACTTATTCCAAATGGCAAAGCATGTGGAACATGAAATTCAGGAACAAGCTAAAGACGAGTTAGCCAAAGCTGAGGGAATGGCCGTCGTCACGGCGTAAATCCAGAAAAGAAGAGGTGACACTGTCGACTGATAATTAGTCACTGCTATGCTACCCATTGCATCCTTTATGCGGCGACGAGCCATCGTGCCCTTGGTGTCGCGCACGTTCGACGGTACGTCATATTTTATACTCGTGTGGAAGTTACGATGGGGAGCACTTGCGACACATTAGGACTGCTGCTAGGTCACTGACATATATGGGCATGCTGGATGATGTACATAATGGTAATCGTACATAATGGTAATCTCTTTCACTTTGTCTAAAAAAATCGGATTCGAGGCCATTTGCACCCCAAATGTAATTATTGCTCAGTACTGACTCATGAGGATGCATTGATAACATGGCACGATTCAATATATATGGGCGCAGTATTATCAACGAAATTGTCAACGCGCCCTTAAACCACAATAATTAACTAACTAACTCAAAGGTTTTGTTCAACATCTGAAAATTTAGCTGAGATGCCGTCGCTAGTAATAAACGGAGAATGATGAACTCTCACCGCGCGCACAGGTCATCCTGCTCGCGGAAGAATGGGCGAGAATAAACTACGTGTCGTTTGCGCATCGGGCACACCTATGTCACGGGGGGGCGGGAAGTATATGGGTAAGTTGCCCGTCTCACAATCGAAAGATTGTGGGTTCGAGTCTCACCTGTCGTTACTCTCCATCCGCGGCTAGTCGGCGTGAGAGATTGGCGATGCCATGTGACTCAGCGGTCGACTTGCCGCAAAATAAATAACCGCTAATAACCACACCTATGCCACGCACGGTTGCCTGTTGTGTGGCAACGATGTGCCCATATCTACTAGATGACGCGCACCTTTGACGGTATCAGGTTATCTTTGACTGTATCATGTTATATATCAGGTTCTCATGATCGAACTTTTCAAATGAGCGTCGCGTGCCACTTGGGGCGAACGCATGTGACACCACTCCGTGGTATATTGGACGCACCACGTAGTGTTCATCTTCCCGGTATGTTGCATATCTGTTATTATTTTGTTTGTCAACGCAATCATCAGTGTGATGCTATGCTTCCATGTCAGATGTTTTCTCACCACGCTCCATTGCTGGCACCGTGAAGCGTCGCCAGTGTCTAGCCGTTCGCTGACGGTGATAACGCGTCGCTGGATGATGGGATATTACGTAACTCGCAGTCGTGCCGTCGCGTGTGTGTTTTAGTAATGGTGCTCGGATATGCGTCGCCTCGCCTTATTGAAACAGAAACGACCTGGAAGCCTCCTCAAGCCTCCGTGCGCCCGGACGTCGCGGGCCGCCCACAACGATCCCACTGCGATAGCTGATGTTCTAGTCACGACCCAGTCCCACTTGAAGAGTCCCACTCAGAGCGTGACGCAGAATTGCGCCGGATGCTGGCTTTACCCGGTCCGACCGCATGTGAGGCGGCTGCCGTCTGTCGGCGGAGCGTGACAGGCGTACACCGCCGGTGCATCAGTCCAACAATTGCAACAGCCGGCACTGTTCTGCTTAATAGTCACTCGCTGTCGCCGCCTGCTGGGGGCTAGGAACTGGTTCGCTGGGGTGATGACCAGCTATGGGGCTCGGGAATGGCTTTTCATGGGTGATGACCAGCTATGGGGCTCGGGTCGGGGTTGCCCGGGGTAATGACCAGCTATGTGGCTCGGGTTGGGGTTGCAGGGGTGATGACCAGCCATGGGGCTCGGGACTGGTTTGCCAGGGGTGATGACAAGCTATGGGGCTCGGCAATGGCTTGCCAGAGGTGATGACCAGCTTTAGGGCTCGGGACTGGTTCGCCGTGGGTGATGACCAGCTGTGGGGCTTGGGACGGGTTTGCCAGGGGTGATAACCAGCTATGGGGCTCGGGGCGGGGTTATCAGGGTATTATCTTTGGCCGTGTCTGTCGCTCGGGATGGGTGTCATACGTGCCAATGGATGGAAGTGGACATTGGGGTGGTTGCGAGCGGTGTTAGGAAGCTTACGCCACTGCGTGATTTTAGCTTTTTAAGTCAACCAGCTGGATAAACTACTTCTCGTAACCCTAGATAGAAGTATGTTTCAATATGCTTAGATATAAATATGCTTCAATGTGCTTCAGGCTTCGTCCCATTTTCTCCAGTTTATTCCGCTGTGTCCTGAACTGAAATATACTTGCTTGCCGAATTCAGTATTTACCAGTGCTTTCCGCGATAACTAATTTTCGGACCTGCGATAACGATAAAACGATAAGAAAGGTTTGCGATAACGATAAACGATAAACGATAAAAAATTTTCACAAAATTAACAGCGATAGCGATAAAACGATAACGATAATTGTTTTTTTTTAACAGCGATAACGTCCAGAATATACGCGATTTTCAGTGGCACGGAGTCCGCCCCTGACCTATTTTCACGTCCAAAATCAAGGTCCAAAACAGAGTACAAATAGCATTAGTGTTTACAAGAAATGGACGCGTACAGATGCTGGTGTTGCATACCTGGCACCATGCAAACCCCAGCTGCCATGCAGCCCCGTCGCTGAGGGGCACTGATTCCGACTCACCAAGATGACCAAGCGCCGCAAAAGCGCAGTACACTCAGCGGCCGCTTGTACACTCAGCGCCGTGGACGCATTCAGTCCGCCGCTTTGTTGGATGATGGTTCGGTGCTTGAGACATCTGGCCCAGCTACAGACCAATTATAGGCTACTTTAACACATTGTCTTCAATAGGTACCTACTTATTGTATATCCCAATATTCGCCAATGTCCAAGACAACGCTTAGCACAGTGGAAGTACATATATTCTGTCACTCCGTAAGTACCGACATACCGGCAGAAGTAATTATATTTTCGACGCAACCACTTTCGATAAACCCTCGTACGTCATGCGTAACGTCGTCTGTTTTGCGGCGCGAGGAATATGCTTTTGACAAACCCTCGTATGTCCATCGTCCCTACCAGTTCTTAAAGGTTTTATGTAAATAAGCCTCAATCAATAACTACAAAATCTTATTTCAAATTCTTTATACTGAGTAAACAATTTTATTTTCAAACGATAATGAAATAATAAAATTATCTCAATTATGATTAACTTTGAAGATAGGCTAATATTAACTTGAAGATATGCATAGTTGCCAGATATGCGGGAGTGTAGAACAATGCCAGTTCTTAAAGGTTTTTTGAAAATAAGCCTCAATCAATAACTACATGTTATTTCAAGTTCTTTACACTGAGTACAGAATGCTATTTTCAAATGATAATGAAATAATCCAATTATCTCAATGACGATTAACTTTGAAAATAGGCTTATTTTAACCTGAAGATTTGGATAGTTGCCAGATATGCGGGAGTGGACCCCCTGTGACTGACCTCTGCCCGGCCCGCCGCGCAAATTTATACCACCCGTCGGCCGTCTGACAGATCTGTACACTTAGCAGATGGCAACAGGTTGCGCACACACACTGTCGCGCGGCATACACTGTCGATCGTCTTCCATTTTTCCATCATCCCGTTTTACATTTTATCGTTTATCGTTCATAATTTTTGGAACTTGCGATAAGTGGATGAGCGATAATTTTGAAAATTTAGCGATAAACGATAACGATAACCGATTTACTTAACAGCGATAATTATCGTTTATCGTTTATCGCTCATCCTATCGCATGCGGAAACCACTGGTATTTACTCATGTGTTCTTAAAGTCGATTGAAAAACAAATTTATGTGATTATCTGAGTAGTCTTTTTCAGTTCAGACAGCAGAATTTTATCCCCAAAAGTTGTATATATTTGAGGGTTAACTTCGCAACTTAGAAAAAATAATCATTTCCGCTGATTGTTCACAACGCGCCAGTAAATTCCTTTCATAATGTACTTACATATCACACATGTCATGGGCTGGGGGGTATTAACTGCTCCATTTCGTTTCAGCTTATGCCTGGTACTGTCGGAACCATACTGTCTCACTATTGCTGTTGAAAACCGTCGAGGCAGCGGCACGGGAACTGTATTAAAGTTGGGGCGAGGAGGGGTAAACAACTATTATGAACTCGATTCTTTGTATGCTTTGACTACCATGCTATGTGCATGGTAGCATTCAAGGGGTGCATGGTGGGACCATAGTAGCTTTGACCTGTAGCATACTCTCATTACAGTAGATTTGCTGTCAATCTCCATTTACACGATGCATTTCGTCTCGTTATCCCTCTTAGCCTTCGAGGTCACAAATGGAGGCTTACCTCTCTTCTGCACGGTGTATTATGAACGGGGTCAATGTAATGTGCGTATTGTGTCTTTAATTTACTACACCATCGAACATTATATATTATGTATTATGCGTGGGAATGTTTGTCGCGTGGCTTATCGCAGCGCTCTCGGTGGGCTGGCATGGTTGTCATTTCACCACCGGGTGGGCGAAATCGCTGAGCGGGCGGAGAGTGGACCGATAGTTTCCCACGGGCTGTCTGAGCAGCTGGAGGAGTGGCAGTCAGCCGTGTGGTTCGGTTCGGAGTCCGACCGTTGTCTGTGCGGGGCCCGTACGTAGCTAGTCCGCCGGGTCGGCGGACGGCTACGGGTGGGACTCAGGGGCGGCGGTGTCCCGACAGCGGCACACCCCGACGGCTGCTGCACCCGCCAGCTGTCGGACCGGAGGGAAGGCTGGCAGATTCCCGGCCGCAGGTCGGTGACTGGCACCCCACGGCCCGTCAGGTGTGCGTGGGGTCGGATTTATGTTTTGGAATCTTGGATTTGGCGTGTAAAATGTGGAGCCATGAAATTCGGAGATGATAATTGTTTCTCCGTTCCTGACACCGAACACTCATTTTTGTTGTCTTCGTTGAGTTTCGGGCATTTCTATCAAATACTGCAGCCATTTAAAACAAAACCATTCAATCTTTCGGCAAGAGGGAATGATTAAAAAAAGGATGGCTTTCCGGAGAGGATGGTGTTCTGAATGGCAAAAATCCAGGATACGGCTGTTTTTCGGACCCTGAGTGTGCTTGATGGTCGGCCAGGACCGCCAGTCAGTTGTCATCTCGTCTAACTGGCGGCTCCGGCAGCCTCCTACCTGCTCGCTGAGCGCGCCCGTCGACTCGAGGGCCGATATCGTGGGCTTGCGCTTGCGACGGGTGGGAAAATATCCCGCCCACGCCGTGATGTGCCGCCCACACGGTGTGGTGTTGTGGTGTGCCCACACTGTCGCAGCTGCACAGGCGGTTTTGTGCTTTGGACTAGGATTGAGACTCTGTTCCCGGTGACAGTTCCACTGCTCTCCGTCCCACTGTTGTCGGTGAGAGTTCCCCTGCTCTCCGTCCCACTGTTGTCGGTGAGAGTTCCTCTGCTCTCCGTCCCACTGTTGTCGGTGAGGGTTCCCCTGCTCTCCGTCCCACTGTTGTCGGTGAGAGTTCCCCTGCTCTCCGTCCCACTGTTGTCGGTGAGAGTTCCTCTGCTCTCCGTCCCACTGTTGTCGGTGAGAGTTCCCCTGCTCTTCGTCCCACGGTTGTCGGTGAGAGTTCCCCTGCTCTCCGTCCCACTGTTGTCGGTGAGAGTTCCTCTGCTCTCCGTCCCACTGTTGTCGGTGAGAGTTCCCCTGCTCTCCGTCCCACTGTTGTCGGTGAGAGTTCCTCTGCTCTCCGTCCCACTGTTGTCGGTGAGAGTTCCCCTGCTCTCCGTCCCACTGTTGTCGGTGAGAGTTCCCCTGCTCCCTGTGACAGTTCCACTACTCTCCGTCCCACTGTTGCTGATGATAGTTCTACATCTCTCCGTCCCACTGTTGCCGGTGAAAGTTCAACTGCTCTCCGTCCCACTGCTCCCTGTGACAGTTTTACTGTTCTCCGTCCCACTGTTGCCGGTAACAGTTCCACTGCTCTCCGTCCCACTGTTGTCGGTAACAGTTCTGCTGTTCTCCGTCTCACTGCTCCCGGTGACATGGTTGGCGAGTTTTTGCCATATAGTAGTTTTGGCCGGCTTAAGCCATGGTTTAACCCTCGCCCGCACTTTGGAGAGATACCATCTCCAAATGGTTTTACAGCGATAGCTCCAGAAGGGTTTGCCGCACGGGTGTGCAATTCGGAGCAGTTGCACTCCCGGAGCAGTTGCACTTGCTCTCCCCTCCCCTTGGGGTGCACGTGGCCACCTGTCCTGAGGTGTGCGTGGCCGTCGTTACCGCCGTGCCGTAAACGTGGCGGCGGCTGTGGGGCTGCGGCGCGGGGTCCCGACACTCAGCAGCGGCCTTCTACGGTGGCGCCGGCGCCGGAGCGGACGCACGACAGCTTAGGACATCGGCGGCACTCTGAATAAGCGGCTGTCCGTTGCGGGGGGGGGCGTGACAGGTGCGCTGTGGAATATGGGCGGGGGCGGACCCGCTACGTGCCGGCGCCCGTCGTCTGGGCTGGATTGGGCCGGCGCGCGGCACGCCGCCCACGTTTTCCAGTGGCGGGAATTTACGGCGCGGCGGCGAGCCGACCTGCCGGTTCGTTAGCGGCCATGCATTATGCGGCGGCGCCGGTCTGACCCGCCGCCGGCGATGGCTATCCGATCGTGGAGCGAGTCGGATCGTCGCGGGAGTGCCGAGGGGCCGTGCCACACGGGTACGGTGGGGTATAAGGGCAGTGCCGAGCTGAGTGGCAAGAGTACGGTGTGATACGAAGGGGACGTAGCTTCTGATGGTTGGTCGTAAGACTCAAAATGCGACAAGTATGCTATTCGAAACCGAAGACGCACTGGTTTCGAGGCTGCAGCTGTTTCGGCTAAGAAACCGAACCGTGCTTTGCAGGAAAGGAAATTATCCTTCGGCCGGTGTGCATTACGTCTCCCACTCCAGTTTATTGCATGTAAGATGGTTTTCATGTCCTGGTTTTCTATTTGCATGATGATGAAAAGAAAATGGGCAAGCTTCTTCATACCTGCAGTTTCTGTTCTTTCAGCAGGTATATTATGAACAAAATATATTGAAAGGCTTCGTCCGATACTAGACCTTCAGAGGTGATCACTCCTGAACGCTGTTCTGGTACCCAGACCATTTACTCTCTAATATATTGTCATCGTAAACCAATTTCTCCCATCCAACCTGGTTTGGCATGCTATTTATTGGCGGGGTACGTGTGCAATGGTGCACATCACATGTGACAACAGCTGCAATCCCGTGCAGCAATGTTCGCTTGTCGCCGTCGAAGTCGTGGAGGACTTGTCTGCTGGACGCGGACAAGTCAGCTGTTGCTGTTGTGTCGTATCCATCTGCCGACCATGCATTTAGCAGCGTGTTCATGGCATCTCAGTGAGTGAAATAGTCAATGTGTGTTGTCATTGATATGACTATCAACTTTGTAATGTTACCTTGCTTACATATATGTTGCATGCTTGACAAAGATATCACCACTGATGTCCTCATCTCTTCCGGCATGGCGGTCGGTGTCACTGTCAGAGGCTGTATGCAGCCTATGCCACCATTGATCGATCCGAAGACTGAACACGTCCCTTTTGAACACGGCGCAGTGCCGGTACACGGCAGGCTCGCTTCATCTCATATCCGTTGGTGCTCCGTCTGACAAACCATCGCGTGGCATGTCCGTTGGTGTTCCGTCTGACAAACCATCGCGTGGCATGTCCGTTGGTGTTCCGTCTGTCAAACCATCGCGTGGCATGTCCGTTGGTGTTTTCTGGCAAACCATCGCGTGGCAGCAAGAGCAGCTGTAATGATACCGGAGACGGTCGGCACAAATGCCTAACATACTGCAGCAAGCGACATGCCGACATTCATTGCATTTCACGCAGTGTTGGATTTTCACTTCTCATTCTTTGATTTGGAGTGTATAATCCTTGAGTTCATGCAATTACGGAGAGTATGTCTGATCAGCATGGGGTGCATACAAATTACTGAGACAAAGGAATGTCTTGCTCTTCCATTCAAGGAACATACATTACTGGTGCCTCATCCCACAAAGCCTAGATATGCTTCGGGGACGAGTGGTCTAGGGGTAAGATGCTCGTCTCACAATCGAAAGGTTGTGGGTTCGAGTCTCACCTGTCGCTACTCTTCGCCCGCGACCAATCGGCGTGAGAGATTGGCGACGCTATATGACTCAACGGTCGACGTGTCGTAAAACCAATAACCAACCAACCTAGATATGCTTCCTGATGCTGGATCACAGAAAAAATAGTATGCACTGGCAATGTAAACTTGACATAGTTTGCAATCATCTGTTTTGTGGCGCTGGACAAGTCATAAATATACTGTGCCATTGGCAAGAGGTAATGAATTTAACCATGATATATTTTCCATGATATTTTGAATATATTTCAACTTCAGGTATGTAAGTACATTGCTATGATAAAACATATTTAAATTTAGGGTATCCACAAGAAGATTTTACACAGTTTACCTCCATGAGGCAAACAAATGGGTTAGGTTTGGTTAGGTTATGCTAAGTCAGGCTTTTCTTTTAAGTTGGAACAATTTCAAATTTGATGTTTTTTTTATTAAAAAGGTTGTTCTTCAAAAACAGATCAGACCAGGTTAGATTATGCTAGGTTAGGTTCATAAATTTCCATTTTTAAAGACAAAAATGTTGGCTGAAATTTTTCCCTTTTTAATGAATTGTTTTTTCTTTCATGGAAGCTTCTGTTAGGTTAGGGTAGGCTATGTCACATTTTGCTTTCTTTTGAACATTATTTTGTTATGCTATATTACCCAACTCCGAGCCCATTTCTTGGTGTTATTTTGCCTGCCAACTGAAAAGTATGCATTGGTAGAGGAAATGAGTGGTCACATAATGTTAACTACATTTAGACATAAAGACATAAAAGATCAGTGCAACTATGAGCCACAAGGGCCCTTCTTGGTTGCACTCTGTACACTGAACCAGTTGTCCACCAAATGTGTTGATCAACTCTCCCTGGAATACAGAAAAACAAGCCCCCTATTCTTATAATGATTGTCTATGCTGTTCTTAAAGATGTTCAGTGTGTTGCTACTGACAATGGTTTCTGGCAGCTGGTTCCAGTGTTCTACTACCCTGTTGGTAAAGAAGGACTGTCTTAACCTTGTCCTGCTGTGATTAACTTTAATTTTGAATTGATGACCTCTAATTGCATCATTTCTGTTAACTTCAAACAGTTCCCTGAGATAACCCTGTTCCTGACCATGAACAAATTTAAAGACCTCGATGAGATCTCCTCTCAGCCTTCTATATCTAAGTGAAAACATATTCAATTTCTTCAATCTTTCCTCATATGCCAGGTTGCCCATACCATTCACCATTTTTGTTGCCCTCTTACATTTATAAACATTGCATTGGAAAAAGAAATTCTAAGAACTAAAAAGTTACATTAAACTGAAAATTTACAAATACAAGCAAATTGATGATGAACAAGAATCATGCCTTTCACCTCAGGAACTACAAAACCTCAAACCCCTTATAAAAAAAATGATAGGTCCTGAACCCATGGTTCATGAAGAATGGCCATGGCATGTTGGATTTGAAAAATAATCACATATGGAGACCGATAAAAAAAATTGTTACCAACCTAAAATTTGAATCCATTCATTACATGCACCACCATAGGCATAATGTTCAATTTGGAAATAATTGATGTTGCATTAACAACATCAAAAGTGTACAAATTTCCACATGTGATTAGCATGCTCCAACTGTTACCCATCGAAAGCCAGCATTAATAGCAATTAGCCATATTCGCCACAATAGCATCGGCTGAAAGAGAAAATAAAAACAGAATTCCTACAATAGGCATGATAGATAATATAAGTCACAGACGATAATAAAGCAGCACCTACCAATTACTATTCCCACAGCACCCACTCTCTTCCCGAGACGCAAACCTGAGGAGAACGAAAACAGAAGAAAACAACAACAATGGCTTCTTCTTACCGCTCGGCTTCGCACCTTGGCCCTTGTCTTGGCCTTCAAGACAACTATCAAGGTCGTCAGCGACTTGTGTTAGATTGTCACAAAAACGACGCAATCGGGACAAGCTGCTCTTTTATCTTTGGTAACACCGATTTCATCCCATTAGCTGGTTTTAAATCACTAAGCCAATCAGCAACCTCCCTACTGTTAGCTGGAGTTTACGAAAGACCAGTTAGCGGCTCTTAACACGCGCCCTGGAGGGCCTCTGAAAATTACGCGCACTGGAGGGGGGGGGGCGGATTCCGCTCCCCCCTAAGATCCCGGCTCCTAGTGAAGCTAGAGGAACGAAATTCGCATGGGGGATGGGTACGGTAGTGAACTCTTTTGTGTACAAATTTCATGACCTTAGGTCAATATCTTCAAGGTCAAATGAGGTCAAATTTGCAAACTTTTCTGGTATTGTGTGGCATGGCTTGTCATCGTTATGGATAGCTGTGATTGTATTTAAATGCTCCAAAATGGGCATCAATGATGTTTTGGACATTACTAATGATGCAATGCAGATGCTGGACCCAACATTTGACCTCAGGTCACCTATATAGCACCACTTTATCAGGTCAGTTACCTGTTCCAGTTACCGAAACCGGGCCGCCCGCCCGACTGTTCCGTCGGGCAGCTCGGAGCAATCGGTTTCGTGAAGAAAGGAGTGAAGTACATGAATAAAGTATGGAAACGCAGTGACAAACAGTACAAATGACAAACAGTAGTGCATTTATGACAACATTCCAGTTGATCAAGTTTGGTTCCATTAACCTGTCATGAACTTGACCTGACTTGACCTCGGTGACCTAACATGATCTTAAAACTATATAGCATATCAATATACATCAAACAAGTCGCTAGTGTTGCCAAGAACACTTCCCTTTTGCGAATATACGGGAAGCGCATCAGCGCCGATTTTTGTGGTCTGCCGCTAGAATTTTCTTTTACTTTAGCGGCCCCTAACTTGAAAATTTTCGGCCGATTTCCATTTTCTTGCTTTAAGCAACGCGCCGGTCATTTCTAAGCAGGTACGCAGAAAATCTCGTATATCGACCGGTAAAATCTGCAGTTATTTACGAAAAACCGGAGGGGTGGGCGGATTTCGCCCCCCCCCCGCTCCAGTGCGCGTGTTAACCACCCCTCATTTTGCAATGCATAAGAACATGACAGCTAAATTTCCATTTTCCCGGAGTGGGATAAATTTGTTGTCGGAGTGGCATAAACACTATCGTTGCCACCAGTTTGTCTCGTACTGAAACAATGTAGGTCAAGAAATGGAAAGACACTGACATTTCTGGTTATATGATGGTCCATTTAGCTGCAAAATGTAACCAGATTTGAAGAATGTTTTGGAGCCATTTAGGTCATTTTCATGCGTAAGATTCATCTCATATATTTGTCTTATATTGTTTGGGATTGGTCCAGAATGCAAAAATGTGAACAGTTTTCTGCATGTCTGTTTATGTAGAACATCTCAAGGAAACAAAACTAAATTTAATTCAGAAATTTAGTTGAGAAAAACCTCCGACCGGAGTGGCAGCTGGAGAGCCCCGAATCCATCGAATCCAAGACGCTCCGTTCGGGTCCGGCCAGTCTGGGAATGGTGGTTTCCTTCATTAGACAAGCGGAGAATAGAGGTTTCCTTCACTTGACGAGGAATTGTTCTTGGAAGCACTGAGTTTCCCACCGGATGGAAGCAGGCTCGTTAGGCGTGACCACCCTTGGTAGGCACTAGCGACCTTGGTACCTACCTACTTATTATCAATATCTTTGCTGCCATTGAAATTATTGGATGGGATAAGCCATAAACGTGAGTTGTGTGATGGGATATAGTTGGTTATTTCAAGAAGCATGTAGTGAGACTCTTGATGTGTGGTGTCGGCCAGCGTAGGAAAATGAGCCCAATTGAGGGTTGTTGAAATTTAATTCCTCTCGTCGGTATGAACTTCAGTATCAAAGCACAAATCTAGCTGGATAGAATGATGCATGCACAACCAGATTAATGTTGAGAAGAATGAGCAGCCATAGTAAAATTGTGACTCCTTATATTTTGCAGAGGTGCACATCTGTATCCCTCTATGGGTGCACATTAACCCAGTGGTGCACCTATGATAGGGTTGTTCTATATACTTTTTGGGGGGTTGGAGGGGGATAAGTGCCCCCTCAACATTGGCTTTTCCTCCCCAATAATGTCAACTTTTAGCATGTGACCCTATGGAGTGTGTCCCCAATAATTTTCATAAATCAATGCCCATGACCCAGGAATAGTATTTTCATAAGTGTTTTCTTGATGTGTGACATTGGGATGGAGGAACCTTTCTGGTTGTTTTGTTTTGGATATTAACCCTTCTTTTTCAGACAATTTTTTTCAGTCATAAGGGATTGGTCTTCGGTGCACCCATTCAGTAACTTACAAGGATTGTTTGTGCCCGCATGAAATGTTTAAGAAAATTGTTTATTGCACCCCACTTCATCCCCACACAACTCCATTATTTGGCTTTCTTGTCCCTCCGGCTTCCTGAACATTCCTATGCCATAACAAATCATAATTTGTTTCCACAAATATTTTGGGGAACTGATTGATTTTGTGCTTTTCCAGTTGTGTGGGGACTACTCTATTTATCTAGTTGTGTCTCAGGCTTTGCATTCTTCCAAGCACTACTGGTCCCAGCATTTTTCACCAATGAAGAATGTACACATGAAGGCATGGCTGTTTATTAATTTACATGTACCAGACAATTGCACACCACCTGCACCATTACATGGAGCGTGTACATGTATTAATGTTGTATGCAGACTGCAAAGTGATCCAGACTTCAGCATCTGTTGTCATCTGTTATGCATGCTAGCAAGCTGGCCCTCTTCCAGTATTGCTTGCATCTAATTTTCTGTTCCACTCCTGCATCCTCTGGAAATGTTACTGCAGATCTCATGATCACCTGAAATAACAAACGTACATTGTCATCAATCATGTTGCCAAGTTGCTGTGGCAAGGATGAAGAGCACCAAAGATGATGCTCCAAAGATGAAGAACACCAAAACTAGAAGTGGATTTCATTTATCAGCCATAGGTTACCATATGCAATCGGCCCTTGGAGCATGCTGCTCCCTCTGCTTCATCACAGTCCAATAATACTATTGGATTATGACAGCTAGTTGGGATTGCTGTTTAAGCAAGGCTCTTCATGACATCTCACAATGTAAGGAGTGGACATTTTTGGGAGTGTGTAATTCTTTGGATGGCCAAAGTTCCCCCCCCCAAAAATATATTTCCAACACTGATTTCACATGAATTTTGACGGCAGTGCTAACACGTATTTCATATCGCAATTTATTGATCGATTTCATTAGCCTGTTTTTTTGTAGTGCCGGCGACAATCGTTTAGGCCTTGTCGACCGTGTCGATAAGAGTACCGGGGTCCCAAAAGTGCCTAGTGCCCGAACACAGGGGAATCGTTACCCTGCGCCCGACAGCTATTGACAGTGAAACGGCGTTCAGTCTATTGCCGTAAACAGACGGGCAATAAGTATATTGGGTTGCCCAGAATGTCAGCTGTCGACAGATGTAGCACACGTTTCTGGAGCTGGTAGATCGCCACGTTGATGTAGGGCATGATGGTGATTAATGTACGTTGCAAAATGTATGTGCCCGTTAAGCCCTAACAGAAAAAGAAAAGACTAGCCTTGATGTAGAAATGGTGCAGATGCAGACGAAGGTGTAAAGGTAGAAAATATCGAAGAAGATTTGGAAAGGTTTTTTTGCATTCACCTTCGACTTGGGCCAGGGTAAGGAGTGAGGAGGCGTGAACGGATAGCCGACACTCTTGGTGGTCTGTGCACACGCCGAGCCGAGAACAGTCGGGCCGACCACCGAGCGGGTCGGTTGTCCGTTCTCACCTTCGCACCCCTCTTCTTACTTACTTACCCCAACCGGACCCGAAGATGACTAATGCCGAAAGTGTGTCTTCTTCATCTTCTTCTATCTTTACATCTTCGTCTACATCTGCTGGCCTGGTATAAGCCCCCGCTTTTGCATCAACAAGGTTAGTCCTCATCTTCAACTGTTGAGGCTTAGCGGTCATGGAAGCTGTGCATAATGTTTCTCATGGAGTAGTTAGCAAGCGTAAGTCGATTATATTACACATGTGATAGTAGTGCACTCAATTGTGACGTTCAGTCGGAAGAACGCTGAATCGCCCAGTAAAGATTGGCATTTTCTCCGTGGACGGATGGTGGGTCGCGTCGCGTGCCGCGTGTTGGGAGCAGCCGCTGCCAGCCACCGTGAAGGTGGATGGGTTGGCCGACGTCGTTTCGTGGTGGTCATGTCTGACGTGTCGGGACGAGCGGACGGTCGATGGTGTGGCGGCAGACATGGCGTCTGGCCTGGCACTGCCGACACCAGGACCGGCCTGCACGGTCTGATGAGGTGGTGTGGCGGCAGACATGGCGTCTGGTCGGGCACTGCCGACACCAGGACCGGCCTGCACGGTCTGATGAGGTGGTGTGGCGGCAGACATGGCGTCTGGCCGGCTACTGCCGACACCAGGACCGGCCTGCACGGTCTGATGAGATGGTGTGGCGGCAGACATGGCGTCTGGCCTGGCACTGCCGACACCAGGACCGGCCTGCACGGTCTGATGAGATGGTGTGGCGGCAGACATGGCGTCTGGCCGGGCACTGCCGACACCAGGACCGGCCTGCACGGTCTGATGAGGTGGTGTGGCGGCAGACATGGCGTCTGGCCGGGCACTGCCGACACCAGGACCGGCCTGCACGGTCTGGATGAGGTGGTGTGGCGGCAGACAGGGCGGCGGACCGGCCTGCACGGTCTGATGAGGTGGTGTGGCGGCAGACATGGCGTCTGGCCGGGCACTGCCGACACCAGGACCGGCCTGCACGGTCTGATGAGGTGGTGTGGCGGCAGACATGGCGTCTGGCCGGGCACTGCCGACACCAGGACCGGCCTGCACGGTCTGATGAGGTGGTGTGGCGGCAGACATGGCGTCTGGCCGGGCACTGCCGACACCAGGACCGGCCTGCACGGTCTGATGAGGTGGTGTGGCGGCAGACATGGCGTCTGGCCGGGCACTGCCGACACCAGGACCGGCCTGCACGGTCTGATGAGGTGGTGTGGCGGCAGACATGGCGTCTGGCCGGGCACTGCCGACACCAGGACCGGCCTGCACGGTCTGATGAGGTGGTGTGGCGGCAGACATGGCGTCTGGCCGGGCACTGCCGACACCAGGACCGGCCTGCACGGTCTGATGAGATGGTGTGGCGGCAGACATGGCGTCTGGCCGGGCACTGCCGACACCAGGACCGGCCTGCACGGTCTGATGAGGTGGTGTGGCGGCAGACATGGCGTCTGGCCGGGCACTGCCGACACCAGGACCGGCCTGCACGGTCTGATGAGGTGGTGTGGCGGCAGACATGGCGTCTGGCCGGGTACTGCCGACACCAGGACCGGCCTGCACGGTCTGATGAGGTGGTGTGGCGGCAGACATGGCGTCTGGCCGGGTACTGCCGACACCAGGACCGGCCTGCACGGTCTGATGAGGTGGTGTGGCGGCAGACATGGCGTCTGGCCGGGCACTGCCGACACCAGGACCGGCCTGCACGGTCTGATGGGGGTGGCGGCAGACATGGCGTCTGGTCGGGCACTGCCGACACCAGGACCGGCCTGCACGGTCTGATGAGATGGTGTGGCGGCAGACATGGCGTCTGGCCGTGCTCAATCAATATCAAAAGCTGTTGCAAATGACACAGGATGTCGTAACTCAGCTGTTACGGAACTCCGGACAGAGTGATGGAGAACCCGCCATCGTTTACTCTCCACGAGCACGAAACATATTCAGATGTTATGTGGGGAAGCACGAGTATTAACCCCGGTGCGCAGTTTCACGAAAGTACGATACAACTGAATTGTCCCACTTTCAATGTCACTAAGTGTGCATGCTTGTGTGACTTGTTCGGTCCCTTGTTCCGATATAAACAAGCACAACATAATTGATAAATAACGGTGTTGATAAGCTTCAGCTCTTTAGCCGTTGTCGACGTGTTCATAACTAAGGTGAAATGTGCTGTCGCTACTCTTCGCCCGCGACCAATCGGCGTGAGAGATTGGCGACGCTATATGACTCAACGGTCGACGTGTCGTAAAGCCAATAACCAACCAACTAAGGTGAAATGTGATGTTATGTATATACAACTTTTTAAAAAAATTTGAAGCACGCTGAAGATTGACTCCGTTAGTAATCCAACAATGAACACAATTGGGGCGTAAAGAGCACAGATTGAACCTAGATTAAGCCCAGATCAAACCCAGGTTTGCTGTTCTTCCCTGGCAAAGACGTGTTCTGGGAGGCCGCATCGTCCGTGCCGTCAGTCCGTGGCATGTTTTCCGGGCACAGTGCCGACTGATTGACTGTTGACAGATCCGGGCACACATGTTGACTGTTTATCCGGACGTCGACAGAGGTGGCGGCCAGTGAGCGCGAAGAGCTGTTCATCCAGAAGATCCGCCAGTGTTGCGTGCTGTTCGACTTCGTCTCCGATCCGCTGTCCGACCTCAAATGGAAGGAGGTGAAACGGCAGGCGCTGCAGGAGATGATCGAGTTCGTCACCACACAGCGCGGCGTCATCACCGAGAACGTCTACCCGGAGGTGGTCCAGATGGTGAGTGCGCACCGGCATCGGCATGCCGTCGCCGTCAGCGATGCATGCCAACGGTAGTGGCGTGCTTCACATCGAACGGGACGGATCCAGGCGGAGCAAACCGTATATGTACAGGCTCAGGTCAAGGTGACTCATGTATAGCATTGCTCATACTCATACTCATATCAATGGTTGTCGTGTTATCGCCTGCTCTCGGTTTTATGTAAGCCATGGGCATCAGTTAATTACACAATCGGCCCAGATCAGGTAGCTTTATGGTGCTCATTCAGATGATCGATCAAATGATTATTAGATTTAAATTGAATATCGAATACCCCATGGTTGAAGGCTGGTGTTAGGATCGAAGACGGAAATCGTCAGTTGGTAAAATGAAAAAAGAAGCGCGTTCTGGTAATTTTTCATAACAAGACATTGGGGACGAGTGGTCTAGGGGTTAGATGCTCGTCTCACAATCGAAAGATTGTGGGTTCGAATCTCACCTGTCGCTACTCTTCGCCCGCGACCAATCGGCGTGAGAGATTGGCGACGCTATATGACGCAACGGTCGACGTGTCGTAAAACCAATAACCAACCAACATAACAAGACATTGATGCAAGTCTTATTCTGCGTCTTCGCACCGTCAAAAAGCGGCCATGATACGGCAAATCGCAAATCTCAATGTGTCAAAGTTGTTGTTGTTGTTGAGTTTGACCAGCCTGCCACCTTCTCGGTCATATCGGCTGTTTAGGAGTGCATTGATGAGTTTCTTCATAGCAGTGGGTAGATTTCGTCGAGTTTAGAGAAGAACAACGTGCTTTTTTTTCGAGTTGAGAAGTAGTGGTCCGGACGGTGCCAGAGTGGGGTAGCGGGTGTAGAATGGAGGGGTTGAGTCGGGTCATCGCCGTTTCAGTGAGCATTGCAAGCACGTAGACATGTCATACACGGTTATGGAGCTTTTTATTTCGTTTTGTGTTAAATGAGTTTTTTTTCTCGTGTTTTGGCCTTTTGTTTTGCTTTTGTTCTTCTGTTTGTTTATTAATGTTTTTTTGTGTTTTTTTTACACGTCTTGGGTAGAGCAGTGGAGGGAATAGGTGGAGGAGTTGTTAGGATGTTGTTCAATGTCGGGTGGTTTTTGGCACGGGTGTGTGGTTTTTGTTGGTAGAGGTGGTGTTTTTTTGTTTGTTGATTGATCGTGTTGTAGGTGCATTTGTAGTGAAAGAGGTGTTGTCTGAACTGTTGTAGTTGTCTGAATCTGTGATTTGTCCGAATTGGTATCGTTGGTTTTATTTTATTCGTTAACTTTATTTATTTGTTCCTCTAATGTTTAAAAAAATAATCGGCGTCTTCGTACAGGTTGTTCGTCACGTCAACATTTTACAGTCGTCAGATGGTAACATGACACGTTATTTTGTGACCATGGCTTGGGCTTGGCTCATCGATGTAACTCAGAGACTTTCGGAGCGGTGCATCGGGCATGCTAAACCTACCTTTATAACGACAGTCGTCTCACAACGATCAGAGAACCGAATTATCTGAGTTCGCTCTCCCCAAATGAACGGAATCTGGAGGCCATGTATGCTTTTATTTCTCATCATTTCAGAGTTTGTCGGTTGTCATCAAGTATTTTATAGCAAGGTCAACGAGTTCCACGATTTTGCGCGTGTTAGTTTACGATTTACTTGTTCTGAAATTCGCCATAGTATGTATATACCTCGCACCTTTCGGCCTTTGGCCCTGTTCCTAAAACAGCCATGATGCATTGCGCATTGATGAATGGGGTCTGAAAGTTGATAAAGATGTAGATGGCGCTGATAGTCAATGGTCACCCAGTCTTCTTTGGCGAACCTAAAGCGCTATGTTTTGTGGGTTAGGGAGGGCAGAATCTTTATATTTAAAAAGCCTATTGTACATTTTGTAAGCAGCGTATGTTGTTTGGGCGTATTTAATTATGTTGAATGTACTTCAGACACGTCTAGATTGCTGGAATATTTACCATTAGTGCGCTAGAAATTAGGAGAAGCAAGCCAGAAGTATGGGTGTATGTGCGGTTCCCGGCTGCCATAAACGTGATCCATCTATCAGGTTTCCAGCAGACTGCAAGGTAAGAAGGCAGAAAATTGATTTGAAAAACAACTATTGTTTGACTGCCTTTCTTTAAAATACGTAGTGGGAACCATTTAGGAAAGCACTGGTAAGGTACCTAGGCACATTCGGTACCAAGGTAAGTACGTATCTATTGTCCAGACTGTAAAGTATGGCACAAGGTTCACTGGGGCACATCAGCCCACAGTGAAAATATGCACCAATCCACACCAAGGGTGAGAAATTGACTACAATCTGCACCCCCCCCCCACCCCCAATCCATAGCCAGGAATTTGTCATGGCTAATACCTAACTTGCTAAGATTGGATTGTTAGCCTACTTAATTTGAAACTAATAATTTGAGTTCCACCCATAAGTTATGTTCAGTCAAATTAATTTCACCAAAATTGCATTGCAGGCTAGGTTGGGCACTGGGTATCTGGTAACCTAGAGCTAGGTACCTAACCAAGGTAGTTATTCATATGGGCCCCATTAGGGGCCCACACCCACCTCTCAGGGAGCCTGCACTGCTTGGGGCACTGACTCCCAGGGGCCCACATCTCTTGTGGGTCCTGTACACAGGAGTGGATCCAGAAAGCTGTCACGGGGGGTGACCTCATAGAGAGGGGGCCCATGCTGTGCCAGGATACCAGCCAAGAATGTCCTTCCTGGAGTAGGCAGGGTGGAAAGTGATGTTTGATGAGGCCTGCTAGTATTCCATGTTCCGGTCTTGGGGGGGAGCAATGTCTGGTGTGACCCACAGGTATTCCATGTGCCAATCTTGGGTGGGGGGTCTGACACTTGTGAAATTGTGCCCCATCTTGGGAAAATTATCGTACAGATTAAGGGGTTTAGGGTAGGCTTTAGGTCAGGTTTGGTCATGCCGGGTTAGGTTTCAGCCCCACCCAATGTGTGATGCCTGCTAAATGAATACCGGAACTTCTCAGGGAACCTGCACATCCACTAGAGCGGTGGTTCCCAACCTTTTTGGTCCATTTCCCCTTTCGCCTCTGGCCAAACCTGCCGTTTCCCCCTAAAAAACTGAAGTTATATTTGTATGTCACTCAAGACATCACTTACGTCAATGAGACAAATGCGTAATGGATCCCATCAAAATTTCCCCCCTGAAATACCGAATTTTCCACCCAGGGGGAAATTTCTCCCCGGTTGGGAACCACTGCACTAGGGGGACCTGTAACTGTACCTCTGCAAGCCAGCGCTACCAGTCTGGCTGCTTGAAGCCAGGCATATGAGGCCTGGCCCAGCCTCCCATGTTCATGGGCACCCTTTGCACCCCCCTCCCCCTCCCACAACCTTTCTTCAACACAATATTTCCGAAATCCTTGGCCTAAATGACTTGCAACCCTAATAAAAGCCACATGCCAACACCGACTCCCGGCAACCCCACGCAAAATGCACAGCAAAGATGGCCGACGCCTCCTCGTCGGGTGACCATTGCGTACAGCGCCGCCCTGGTGGCCAAATCGTAGCTTTCAGACCCCATTGATGCATGGTGCAATTGGCCACACCGCGTTTGTGAAGGAGCCAACATGCGGAGTATGGTTTTCATCTGTGTTCGGTTGTTAAGAAATTGCCACCACGCGTTTTGGTTGTTTTTTTTTCGGCCTATGGCCAGTTTTGGTCTTTTATCCTCACATCAGCGATTGACATCAGATGGTGTAGATGTTGATTATGGGTCACATGATTCAGATGATCAAACTAGTGCACATTGGTCGAATCAGGGTCATCATGGGCCAATGGTCCTGTCCATCGGTTGGAATGGTGAGTTTGGGCTAGAACCAGGATGATGCAGTGATGGGTGCAAGTGAAGTCCTGATGATGCAGTCTGGATCAGCTCTAGATGGTAATAACAGACCGGACTGTTTAGATGGCGCGACCTTTTCATGAACTGCTTCCTGATGTGTTGGTCGCCACAGGCCTGTCCAATGCTCTTCGTATACATGCAATGTATAGGACCTGCTTATGTTCCATTGTTGCTGATGATCACCTTCGATTGCATGGATTCGAAGTGTGCTCATAAATCGCTGACCATTTTGTCTTCCTTGACTGGACCAATGTCGTTCACACGCATTATCTACATAGCTTCCATGGGAGCGAGACTGTTGTGCGCTGACCGAGGTGGCCAAGGTCTGCCGATTGATGTCATTCTGGCGTCAACTGGCGTGGCTGTATTTCGCCTGTTTACCACCGTTGCTTAACTGTAATTGGTTTCGCCATAAATATTCATCCAGTTAATGTTATGCAGGGTACCGAGGAAGTTTTGTGTAATATATATCCTATTTTCCGCCAGAAAACACCCAAGTATGCAATTAAAACACCGGAAACCACCTAGATTGCATCGTATGCAATAAGTCGGCACATGTGTGCATTTAATTCGTCTGGTGGCCCGACTGATGTTGCAGTATTCAGAAGTGTAATTTGTTAGCACGGGCAGCTCACTGGCCCTACTCGGCCATGTTCGCCACATCCCTGCGCTCCCCGTATGATTTCCTCATCCAGATTATCTGTATGCCACATCGGATGCGTGTACTGCGTAACCGTATGGGGCTGACACATTAACAAGTGTTCTCATAATCGGTGCGTGAATCGCGGCGTCAAGTATTTCCATTGCGGTTCCTGGGGCGGTAATGACGACGTTCCGACTGCCACAACCCCTTGCTGACGACTCGGAAAGTATTGCATCCAGTGATGCGTGTTTGCTCGTCGAGAAGCGAAACGCGGTGTCTGTCGGAGCGCGCACGAACTTAGCGAAAGCGTGGCCGTGGGCGTATCACAACGGGGCCGTCTCGGCCACCGTTGTGATACCGTAAACCGCCGTCTCGGCCACCGTAAACCGCAAACTACCACCATGGTCGTGGCTGCCCGTGAGAAGTGCTGTTCCGCACTGTTGCGTCACAGCATGCCAGAGTCTCCTCTGACATGGTAACTGGGGCCCGTGCCTCCCCCGCAGTCTGTTGCGTCATCACGGCATGCCAGGGTCTCCTCTGACATGGTAACTGGGGGCCGTGCCTCTGCGTCTCCCATCGCTTGAGCATTACTGGAGAGCTGGGAGCTGGAGAGGTTAGGCTTCGGCCTCGTTGAGTCCATGGTGGCCACCACCCCCAGTCAGGGCGAAGCCCTGCGGCATGAGTAATGCCATTTTGTTCTATCAGCTTTGGCTCGTGACATCATCATATATGTTACTGGAAAGAGGAAAATGGAGCATTTCCAGCGTCACTTGTGAGTTGAAGTTATGGAGTACATGGTTTTGCCATCTTGGCAGTGGACCAAGCTTTGTGTTTCGAGAAGCACGGTGCTGCCTGTTCCTGTTCGTCGAGATCTGTTTTATGTCTATGCACATTATCATGTGCGATTCTTATGTTGCGTGTGTATCAAGTACAGTTAGTAAGATACAGCTACCTATGGCTTGTGCCTATGACTGAGAGTGTTGCGGCATTACTCCTCCGAAAATATATGTGCTACCTCTCGAGCTGTATTTCTGGCAGTAGTCAGGGCTGTATGGGACTTGGTTATTTCCCATTTTGGGCAGCACCACTGAACTTCTGCTGAGTTGACCTCCTACCCATCATATTCTCCCGTAACTTCGGACAAATTGTAGCATTATGAAAAAGCGTCGCACGATAAGGGAAGAGAAACTTGTGAAACTTGAGAAACTTGAAACGTGTGAAACTTGAGAAACTTGGGAGAATGTGCGAGACCCGTTCAGTTTGCCATCTCTGACTGACTGAGAAACACCAAAGCGTTGGTCGGCGCTGGCGAAGCGAAGACGATGAAGGTCGACCCCTTGTTGGTTATCGAGCGGCATTCATTCGATTCGATTTGACCCCGTGCGGTTTGCGCGACGTCCAGGCCATCTGCACCGCAAGTGAACAGCTGATGCATCGTGCCGCCCCAACAGCTAATGGCGTTGGGGGTGGGGGTGTGCAAGTCAGCCAATTAGAGCGTCAATCGCGTGACCCCGTGACCCCGTGACCCCGGAGCGGGGCGACACGGATCAGCTGCTGACATGGCACGGCCGGCGGACGTCTGCGCTCCCAGTTGGAAATGCCAAACGTCACGGTCGGTCACCCGATGCGGGAAACTGCCTGCCGCTGCTCCACCTGTGAAAAGGCCGCGACACCACTGTTCACCGCGCGCGAGCGTATCGTCGATGGTGTTGCCGATCCTCCAGTCGGGCGGTGCCGTTCGCCGTGGTGCAGTCTCGAACTGGACACGGCCGTGGCTGCCAAGCGTGATGCCTCCGCCACGGCTGCGGTCTGTCGTGCCGGATGCGTCACGTGATGGATAAGGGACCGACCCACCTCGACAGCTGACCGATCCTCTGTCGGCGGGCGACGGCCGGCTGACGGGGACCGACGGCCGGCTAACACAAGACTGACGGTACGCCTCAGGGTGCACTGACGCGGTGTGCTGACGGGGTCTGCTGGTGAGCTCACATTGAGAGTCGGCTGCTAGTATGCTGATGGCACACTGATGTGTACCGACGATAGGCCAATGGGACTGACGGCAGTCTGGGCAGCAGTTTGATATTAGTCTAGCAGCAGGCTAACGAGTGTGACTAAAGTCTGGAGGTACTCTGACGATAGTCTGGTGGTAGTGTGTCGGCAGTCTGGTAGCATTCTGACAGTAGTCCGACGGTAGCATGGCAGAAGTCTGATTGAAGTCTGACGGTAGTCTGCCAGCAGTCTGATGATGACGGTAGGACTGACAGTCGGCCAACAGTAAACTGGCAGTAGGCCGACTGTTTGGCGGAAGATGGGCCGCGGATTTTGTGCGGTTTGGCGCTGTTTGGCGCTGTTTGGCGCTGTTTGGCGCGGCATGCGCCCCACTGTGGCTCACAATGGACCACTGCGGCTCGGCGGTCGCCGACGCCGCCAATATCAGCCGAGCCGGCAGCTCCGTTTACGGACTGCTCCGGAAGCGGGGGTCGTGACTCGGCTGAATAGCCCCCAGCGTTGTTCGGTGGTCGACGGCGTGCTGGTCGCAGCAGGGCCCGCACTGGGGCTGAGTTTGGCAACACTGGGACGGGGTGACGCTGCCAGCGGAAACTCTGGAGGCCCACCGGTGCGGGGGAAGGGGGCTATCGGGCAGGTCGCGAATATCACGTGTTGTGTCGTGCGCCGAGTTGTCGACCTTGTCTTGTGATGACCGTAGGTGGCGCGAAGCGATCCGGAGACGACAGTGGCACTGCGCGATGCCCATCCGTCGCTCATCTGGGTACGGACGGTCGTTGTTGCTGGTCAGACTGCGGGATATTGCCGACATGTTGCTGAATACCGTACTCGCAGTGTGAGAGTCGGGCGTTGGAAATGTCAACGAGAGCGTCCGTTGTGTAGCCCGTCATCCTCGGCGGACAACTAAATCTGGCGCGTCTCATCGCGGGCGTCATTGTGGCCGGCAGTGTCTGGCGGCGCTCTGCGTGATGGCGCCGGGCCGGCACGTGCTGCACGGCCGTTCGTCGCCGTCGCCGCTGCCCGGCACCGAGATGGGTCTGTGCCGCTGGGCGCTCGGCAGGATTACGCGCCGCGGTCACCGCCCGGCCCGTGCCTGCTCGACAGGCGCCGCCGCGGGCTGCTCTGTTGAGGCGGGCCGGCGCTCTGTATAGTGCCGACGGGGAGTCGAGCGCGGCGGCTGCGGCTGCGGCTGCTGCTGCTGCTGCTGCTGCTGCTGCTGCTGCTGCTGCTGCTGCTGCTGCTGCTGCTGCTGCTGCTGCTGCTGCTGCTGCTGCTGCTGCTGCTGCTGCTGCTGCTGCTGCTGCTGCTGCTGCTGCTGCTGCTGCTGCTGCTGCTGC